>JAXIVJ010017602.1:7500-25655 GCA_036785665.1 Chirona hameri | reverse complement strand
GAACTTGGACCATGGACCCATCAAGGAAGGACTTAGGTTTCGTAGGAGCAGCCTGTGGAGGAAAACAGGTTAGTAATTATATTACTAGTATCAGTGCTAGGGTTCGGGTTTTCCAATATATCTTAGTTTAGGGAGTGGAAAATTCACAGTAAAACTGGGAAAAAGAGTGGACAAATATTATCCATAGGGTGGCATTTCCCACCCAAATTTGCCAATCCTAGGACACTGAGTCAGAGGTGCCTCAGTTTTAAAGACACTACGATCGCAAGGCCTTCTTCCGGCTTTCGAGGCAGCTCCGCTTCAATAGTTCGGACCTTTATACCCAAGTACTTTTAACCTGGGGCGTCGCCAACAGGGGGCCTGGAAGCCGGGCCCGCCAGGATCGCTCCGGCCAGAGTTCCTCCCCCCCTGTTAGTAGGATTTTAACATTAGCGATATGGGCCTAGCCCACCAAACCTCTGGCTGTCCCCACTCAAAATTGTGTGGCGACGCCACTGCTGGATTGACAGCAGTGGCCCCTCCGGCTAATGACGGCGCCCATATGGCCAGTGATGGCACTCCTCCGGGCAGTGACGGCACTCTTACGGCCAGTGACGACGCCCCTGCGGTCAGTGGCGGCGCTCCTTCGGCCAGTGACAACGCCCCTCCGGGCAGTGCCGGTCCCTCTCCGGCCAGTGACGGTTTGTGATTAAATTAGCCCTTCGGTGAGACAAAGCTGAAAAAGTAAACAAATTTCATAATCGTGTTCGTCAGCAATTACTTCATATTTAGCACCACAAGCGACGTACATTTGACAACTTTTGGGAAGGTGGGACAGTCCCTTTAACCCGCGCGGCGATGGGGGGATTTACCCTCCCCCTCCCGGATTTTCTCAATAACTTGAAAACTGTGACAGATATCAAAGTGAAACTTACAGTACCTTATGGTGCATCAATTCTACGTCTTCTGCCAAAATTTGATTGAAATTCGTGAAACTTGTTGGGAGATAATGACGTTTTAGTGATCTCATGTCATGACATTTTTGGTGAAAAAAAGTTAAATGTTTGAAAAATCGTAGAAAATAGCGTGTTGATGCAAATAGCAAATAAAAGCGTCAAAAGAAAGGAAATAACATTGACCCTATTTCCATGGGCAGTTTAAACTGGTTTAAAACGGATGGCTAAAAACGGATGTGTTGGTTTCCGGCCATGTAAGTGGGCATATCTCGCCAGCCTGCCAAGATGTTACACCTCCTCTCGTAGTCGATGATTGCTGGCAAGATATGCTCACTTACATGGCCGGAAACCAACTCATCCGTGTTAAGCTATCCGTTTTAAATCAGTTTAAACTGCCCATGTAAATAGGGTAATTGTCTTTAAAATGGTTATCTCGGATTTGCTACATTTTGGTTACGTTGTGTGGCTTCTAGTGACCAGATACAGACAAATCAATTGCCAGCGCTATATTTCTGAGAAGAAAAAAACTGGTCTAGAAACATGCCTTTTTATTTAATTGAATCAAATTCAAGTTTTGAGCTTATGTGGCCTGACCTTGACCTGAAACCCATTATCTGCGGTCAGGTTGTGAAAATGGCTGCTACAATCGAATTATGCGTGTAAACTAACCCATAAAACATGTTTAGCATGGCTTTCGTAGACCTCTTGCCCAGGGCTGCGGAGTCCACATAATTTTAGCAACTCCGACTCCGACTCCGGCCTGAAACAAAATCGACTCCGCCTCCGACTCCCACTCCAACTCCGACTCAGGCCTATATCCGTTCTCCAACCGCATGCTAGAAAGCAATATCTGCAATTATATTTTTGCTCCGTTTGTCTTTATTCTAAACAGTATGGAGAACAATGCTACGCCGCCCCAGCACGGACGCGTGCCCCGGCCACGCGTCCAGCCCAGTCGCACTCGCCTGCAGGCGGCGGAACCCGCGAAACAGGCACCGAGCGGCGAGCGCAGCCAGCTGCCGCCGGCCCAGCTCGCAGCAGCTGCAGGCTTCAGCCCCAGCTTGTTATCAGGGGTAAAAAATAACGCCAACTCGACAACGTCGTTGGTAGCAAATCAGCGATACACCAAACGATGATTTGTAGCAAAACTGGCCAATGACAAGACACACAAAATACACTATCATTGCTGCGGTATATGCTTGAATGAGTCACTTTCTGATTTGTGTAGATCCTGTACACTTATGGGGCTGTTTTGTATCTTCACTGCTGGTTGATTTCTGTTTTCTGGAGATATTTTGAAATGTAATAGGTTGCTAGCCAGAAATGGGAAAATATCACCACAAATGGGGAAATATCACAAGGTTCTCGCAAAATCTAGAGACTTTAAACGTACCATTTAAAGGGAGTGTGCCTATTCACATCGCTTAGTTGGGGTTATTGACACTGGTCTATAGAACACAATTTTCTGAATTGAACCATTACTTCATTTCTCCAGATTCACCCTAGTTGCTGAGATATTCAAAGACTCCAGGAATTTGCTTGGGAGCAAAAAGTTATCGGGTAGACTCCAGATGGCTTCCCACTACTAAAAGAACTGCGACTATCGATTACACTGCTAGCATATCGTTATCGCCGGCCAATAGCAATTCGAACAAACAGCTCGTGCGCGCTGATAGCAGCTGCCGAACAACAGAGCCTGGGCGGCCATCATGCTTGCATGCATCATGCTTGTCTTAGGTGCGTCGTTCACGTAACAAATTGCTACCTCTGATTACCTTCACCGTAGTGGGAATCGTTTTTTCGATATCGAAACGAAAAATAATCGAAAACAATATAAGTGAAAATTCAACTAAAGGGGCTCCAGATGTTAATTTCATTGTATCCAACCATCACAACAATAGCTACTTATTGTAGGAAAAATAATTTTGACAGTTCAAAACAGTAGGCACACTCCCTTTAAGGCAATCTCACCTACCCAAGATAGAGAATATTGTAGCAAAAAACGCCAACATGAATCGACCGAGAGTGATACAGTTGGTAAATTTTCGTATCACGCATAATACGAATAAAGGACATCACATTTTACTTCAAAATATTCCAATATCTTTTAATAAAATGTTTTTTAAAGGTTTTATCAGGCCATATTAAACAAAATGTTTGTAACGCAATGAAGCGTAGATATTTCAAGAGTCTGCTTTTTATGGTACACTATCACTACAAGTTAGGGCGGTCGGGCGACGGCCATGTCGGGCGGCTTTCGCTAGGATGCGACCCCGGCCGCTCCCTAGTATGATTCGTATTTGTCCGGAAGTAGGCAGCGTGACTGTGAAAAACTGTGCTGACGTGGAGAAGGGAACGTGTGGGACACATTTGGCGCCTTCCTCGGAAACTGTGAGTGCGGAATTAGCCTAAAATCGCTCAAGAAGCTTTGTTTTTCTGACACACCTTGTCGCGCCAGTGACTGTCCTTGTCGTGCCTGTGATGTCATTTATGAAGAAAGACCACTCTCAAGTCATTGATAAACTCCAAATTGAACGAAGTTTACGTGACCGTCGTCTGATTCCCAACTTTCTGGACCGTTTTCAAGAAATCGGCAAAAGACTCAAAACTATATTCTTCAGGCGGACGATGGGTGCATGAACACCGACATCAATCTGCCGACACCCGCCTCCCCCGTCAACCCCTCCCCAATGTCGCCCACCGCGGCCCGACAACGGGCCCGAATCACCCTCAGCCGAACCGGGTCGGTCGGCCGCCGCCGTTAACGACGACCATGTGACGGCGGCGACGCATGACAGCCGGCCGGCGGCGACTGAGGCGGAGGGGATGCAGCCGCAGGGGTGGAAGCATGGGGGCGGATCCAGGGGGGGGGGACATGGCCCCCTATTCCTCCTGAAATCGGCGCAAATTTGATACATTTCCTGAGATAATATAAATTCTAGGCAATTTTTACTAAGGAAAGTTGGTTTTAAATCAGTTGTCGATGCACAAGCAAGCGAAATCCGATGAATTTTAATAATTGTGTGATACTTTTCGGGATTCCCCTCCCCCTCCCAACTGACCCAAACCACCCATTCTGGATCCGCCTGTGGGTGGAAGGAAGGGGAAATGGAGGTAGATAATGGAAGGCAATCAATATAGGCAATTACATGGATATATTGGATACGTCGTCTGGATGGATGTTGGAAGGCAGAATATAGTCGTCTGTTCTATTGTAAATGTTGAACCTGTTTTGACTTTAAATCAACAAGTGGGTGACAATACCATGAGGGTACGAGTCACGATTAGCTTGGTGTCTAGGTGGGTAGATCGGCACTTGGGTATAACAATAAGCCTGGCGTAGCTGCAAAAGGACCGGTTAAATAACGTTGCAACACCTGCTAAACTGCTTGCCAGTTTTTTTTCTCGCGAATTTTCGCACTAGCAGATATAAACATTTGCAATCAACAAAATGGAAATGTAGCAATTGAAATGTGTATAAATGTAGTTTCGATGAGAATGTAATGAAACTCGATAAAAAGTAGCTTCGATGAAAAAGTGTAGAAAATTGGGCTCCGTCAAATTCGGTTGGTAGCAAATTTTACCTTTTTTACCCCTGCAGTTGTTATAGCTCGTCTTCGCTGGAGCCGCTGCTGCTCCCGGATCCTGCGCCGTATTACAGCTGGCCAGTCAGTGCGCCGCTCTTCGCAGCCTCGCCTCCGGCAACCAAGTCTACCAGTCAGGGGTGTGGATTTCCAAAAAGCATTGGGGGTTCTCAAGGGCGGAAGTAAGGGGGGCATCGTGCCATACCCCCAAATGACTGAAATCGACCGAAATGTTTGCATTTGTCCTGATTTTTAAGACATAACATAAACTACGATTCCGGCAATACCTACGACTCTGCTACCTATCTCGGATTTGGTTATATCGGTGACCTAAGGTCAGGTAAATGTTGTGGCCTTCTCATTATAAGTCAACGAAAAAATATACAAATGTTTTCGTATCAGAGGATACGCATTAGATCAGAATAATTATTTTGAGATTATGTTATTATAGCTCATTCTTAATGACCCAAGTATAATTATTGCTCAATGACCCCTACAAGATCGAGCGAGGTCATCTGAGGTAACCAGCACTTCCTTGCCAATAACTCTTGATAGCATAACATGAAGATAAGAACGTGAGACCGGCACTACTTGTATGTCTCGTCGAGACGCGTCCGATATTGCGCAGCACGACATACCTGGTTCACCACATGACCTTAAATTACCTTGACCTGAGGTCAAATTTTGAAGTTGACTTAGGTAACCTGGTCACCATGATATGATTCGAATTTCCTTGCTGAAACGAGCACAATGACGTTAAAATTGGCGTCGTATGTCCATAAGAATCGGTGCGTCCAAAACCACAATTATCATCAGATGACGTTAAAATTATTGCTCTATCAGGCGGAAATCTACCGCTAGATGAGTAAACTATAGGTTTCATTTTACGCTCATTTTTTCGAAAGGGGTGTAAGGTTAATGTCCCAAGGCCGACGATTATTCTACCGACCAAAGTAATCGCCAATTGCCAAAAAGTCGACTCCGA
This sequence comes from Chirona hameri, assembly GCA_036785665.1. Lineage (NCBI taxonomy): Eukaryota > Metazoa > Arthropoda > Thecostraca > Balanomorpha > Balanidae > Chirona > Chirona hameri. Next base: position 20,151 of record JAXIVJ010017602.1, on the reverse strand, counting down.
CTCCCGCCAAAACTGCCGACTCCGACTTCGACTCCAACTCCGCAGCTCTGCTGAGTCTTGCCAATAGTGACTTTTTGTGACCTGACCTTAACCTTGACCTTTGCTTACAATGTAACTTTTTATGCGGGATATGCATTATACCTTTGAGAGCACTTTGTGCGATAATAGTCGCAATTTAAGGCTTTGGATGGAGAGTATGGCCCAAAAACTCCAACACCTCAATTTTGACTTTTGACCTAACCGTGACCTGACATGTGACCTTATTTGGAAAATTTCGCGTAAGCGTTAGATGTGTCTCATTGAGAGCTTTCGAATGCCGCCTTGCGCGTCTCGCTGCGGTTATTGGTTCGGAAGATAACGAGGGAAGGGGCAGAATCTTCCCCCAGCGGGGCATGTTCGGCTTGATACCCCCAGCGAGGCGTGGGTTAGGTGATAATTAAAAACTCCTCTTCCTTGTCAATTACTTTTTCATGGAAGACTCCCCTCCCCCTCACCCACCCAGTCAACAACTTTTTGCTCTGACGATCCGACACTACCCCCACCTGCTCAACGACTCATCGCGCTGACGACCCGACGCCTCCTTCGGGTGCCAATAAATGCGCCCCCGGGCCTGCAGCCCCCTCTCAATTGAAATCAGGGATCCACTCCTGCCAGGCGCGGGCTAATTTTGGAGATGGGCACGTCCCCGTCCCCTCTGCGGCGGAACACTTGCGCTAGTTAGGTGTCCTCGTACGGCGCCTGGCGCTGTACGAAGACATCCGCCAGTCCCCATACAGCGCCATGGCGCCAATGTCTTCGGGTTTCCGTGGATACAAAATGTATGAAAAAGATGGACATGATGTTTTTCCTAAGAGACGTTCATGGCACACCGACGGATAAAAATCATGCTTGAACATTTTTTTCTTCAATAAATATTTTTTATTCAGATTTGTGCCACATAACCACCTAAAATGGCCCCGTAAACACAGCGCCAATTTGTTCATAATGGACGCCAAATGTCCGCTCCATTTTTTGATACTGTGCCGCAGAACACAATTGGCGCCTAAAGAGTACATCCACGGTCTAGGTAGTACGCGCTTTTTTAAAGCTGCCGATGTTGTGACTATTTTCGACCATAAAATGTTTATCTATTGACCAAATTTCAGGGGGACCATAGTTTTGCCCCCTCCCCCCTGCTCATCCAAAGGAGGGGGGGGGGGGGGCAGACTGTCCCCTGCCCCCCGCCCCCCGGTGGCGCCGCCCTTGATCATAGGTAACACTTGATTGTATGATTGCATAATTTATTAATCACCAACAGGTACAAGCCCAATTACAGGTGAAATCCATCATATAATATAATGAAGTGTACAGCATTCATAAAAGAAACACAATCACATATCAATCGAGTCGGAGTCTAAAACGACGACGTATACCCCACTATGTCCTTCTTAAGCCTTCCTATTGCATCGTTAAAAACATCACTCAGAGGACTCGAAGCGACAAAGTCATTCACCGAGCGGGGTCCCCGCACAAATAGGCTGGATTGCACGGTGTCCACACGGCCGCGGGGACGTCGAACAGGGTGAACGCCGCAACCCTGGTGTTCATGGATGGGCAGGGACACTAACACATTTAAGCAAGTAAGATGATGAGATGAGACCTCTAAAAAGCTTAGTCAAAAACATCACATCACACTGCACACGCCTGGCGCGCAGCGGTCGTACGTCATAAAACACAAGCAACCGATCGCACTCGAGAGACGGACAGCGGGGTGCAGTGTGGTTGGCTAGCCACATCAGGAACCTGTGCTGAACCCTCTCGACGCGAACGAGATGAGTTTTTGCTGCTCCAGCCCAAATTACCGAACAGTATTCTAAGATTGGCCGAACGTTTCCATAAAAATTCACCTTCGGAAATTTTTCAGAACACGATTTTATTATATTTTTTAATACAGTTTCTTATTCTCTTTTCAAAAATGGTCCTACATCGCGCCAATTCAGGACAGAAGGTCGTAAATTATTAATGTTATGGTGTGCGTTATTGGTCTGCGCATGCTCAGACCAGTGCTGGCACTCTTAGACGGTACGGTATATCATATATGCGCCGCATTCCCCATCCTTTCATCGACATCGGACCTGGGACGACTACCAGCCAGCCTTCGCCAGCCCTCCACCGCTTCCGGGTGCGGAACCCTGACCACGTGCGTGTGGCAGGGTTGTAGACCCTTAGATAGGTAGACTTTAGATATTTTTAAGTAGGTAGATTCATTTTTTTTTTTTAGTACCTATTTCCTTCACCGCATTCTTTTATTGTGTGTTTTCTCTTTTACTCTCATCTCTCATCCTCGTCATTTTGGTGTAAACCCGTATACAGTGTTTTTTTTATCACTTTGTCTTTTAGTGTGCCTATACTTGTTTGTATACTTTTATGGAGAGTTCTGTTTTGATCACTTTAATTTTAGTGTATACTTTTATGCAGTGTGTTTGCCATCATCGCTCTGTCTGTTCAGTATATAGTTGTATGTACCCAAGTGTAACTCTTATATGCGCTTTTGTAATTGACGTAAGACCGTAATAGCCACTACGTGGATGGTTTTTAATACACTGATTATTAGATACAAATTTTTTATTGGCAATAGGCCTCCTCCACGGTTTAGGTCCCCTCCAGTCTTTGGAGTTAACTTGCAGTTGCCAACACGTTCTGTCGTGTGTGGCAATTAACGTAAACAGTTAGCCCCCATCCTATCCCCTCCTGAGCCACGACGATGGCTACCCCCCCGGAACCCCCCCCCCCCCCGACCCGCCCGACCCCCCTCCGGGGTTCCCCGGCGCGCGACCGCGCGCCCCCCTGGACGGTCCCCCTCCCAGCCCCCCTCAGGGGCCCCGCCCGCCCCACTCCCCCGACCCGCCCGACCCCCCTCCGGGGTTCCCCGGCGCTCGACCGCGCGCCCCCCCTGGACGGTTCCCCTCACAGCCCCCCTCAGGGGCCCCGCCCGCCCCGTCCAGGGGCCTGGCAGGCGCCGGACTCCCATCCCCCCTACCCCGACCCCCTTCAGGGGTCTCCCCCCTGGTTTCCTTCAGGAGCCAGGCCGTCCCGGTGCCCGGCTCCCGCCGGACACCTCTCCCCCGGACGGACCGGCACTCCTGCTGGTCCAGCGCAAGGACGGCGGGTCGATGAGACACGCCAACCCCTTCGCAGTGCGCCGCTGCCTGGTGGCGATCTGCGGAGACGTCCACAGCGCCCGCACCATCCGCTCAGGGGCTCTGCTGATTAAGACCAGATCTGGTCAGCAGACTGACGCCATCATAGCCCTGAAGTCCTTCATGGACAGGCCATGCGAGGTGTCTGCACCCGACCGCATGAACTCTTGCCATGGGTTCATCTACTCCCCGGACGTCAGCACGCTGACAGAGACCGTGCTCCTCCTCGAGCTCGTGTCTCAGGGAGTGACCGAGGTGGTCAGGATGGGGTCGAAGAGGCCCGGTCCGAACCCCATGGTGCGGCTCCGGTTCAGGGGACTGGTCCTCCCCGACCGGATTTATTGCGGGTACATTACTGTACCCGTAACGGCGTGGACCCCGGGTCCCCAGCAGTGCCGTGCCTGCTGGAGATTCGGACACCACCAGCGCTCCTGTCACGCCAGCCACTCCACCTGTGGCAAGTGCGCCCAGTCGCACGACACAGATGACTGTGTCGGTGGTGACACCGCAGCCCTGCTGTGCGTGTCCTGCGGCGGTCCTCACCCAGCGTGGTTCCGGGACTGCCCTGCCCGAGCGGCCTGGGTCGAGGAGACCCGAGCCCGCCGGGCGGGCCCCGCCGCCCCCCCCCCTCCCATCCCAGCGCTAGCCCCCAGCGCCTGGCCGCCACTCCCCCCACCCCACCGAACCCCACCCCCGCCCTCCCCCCGTCGGGCCCCACGTGGGTCCCCCCCCCCTGGTGCCGCTGGCAGCTCCGCCGGAGCGGCCCAGCGTGACGTCACCGACGGCAGACCCGAGCGGGCCCTGCCCTTCGTCAGCCGAGTCCCTCCAGGACTCCGGCCGTGCCCAAGCGGCACAAACTCCCACCCCCGCCGAACATCAGGCGGAGTCAGCGGTCGAGGCCTCGGGGGAAGACTCCGGGGACTCTTCCGCGGAGGAGACCGATGCGTCCCTCATCCGTGCTTTTGGAAGCCGGGTCCCCACCTCCCAGCCCCGCCCCGCTCGCTACCGCTCTCCGCCCTCCCGCGCCTCCTCCCGGTCTCTGTCTCCCTCCCGCCCTGGCCAGCTCCCTGAACGGACCCGACCACCCCGCCGGAGACGGACACGAGCGACCGCAAGGCGCGGTCAGAATAGCAACTCCCGATGAACCAAAATCAAACTGAATTCGTCCTCCAATGGAATGTTAGATCTTTAATATCACATTGGGGGCAATTCAAACATTATGTCTTAAATAATAATCCGTTAGTAGCCGCTGTTCAGGAAACCCATTTCATTGACGCCGACTTTAATAATTATACTCTTAAAATCTTCGGCTATAGTCTCTACACAAATAACGTAAATGCATCACTGCGCCGAGGCGGCTCGGCTTTGCTTATTTCAAACCAACTTTTGCATCACCAAATCGACCTTCAAACAACCTTAGACGCAGTCGGCGTCAATATTAAAATCGCTCAGCTAGAACTAACTCTTATCTCAATTTATTTCCGTCCTACCGAGGACATAGACATTGATTCTCTTTCCCTGCTTATTACAAATATTAACACCCCATGTCTGATTATGGGCGATTTCAACGCGCATAGTCGGGCGTGGGGCTGCCTCCGTGATTCCCGCCGAGGCCAAATTATGCTGGACCTACTGGACCGGCATAATTTGGTCTTCCTTAACGACCAATCACCCACACACGTACACCACTCAGGAGGCGAGGTGACTTACAGCGCCATTGATCTCGCCTTCGCCACACCACGCATCGCGACTCTTTTTACATTTAACGCACAATCAGACCCTCTTTTTAGCGATCATTTCCCAATTCACTTAGAACTACAAGTCCCTTCAGGACAGACAAATTTTTACTCCCTGCCTAGATGGAACCTTCGCAAAGCCGACTGGTCCTTCTTTCAAAAACACATTGACACTAGTCACCCCGCAGACTCCCAGACCGACATTAACACTTTTTTAAACACTATTCTCACATCAGCTCACCAACACATTCCACACACACGCGCACACACACAACACCACCCGAGGCAGCGTACTGCCCCGTGGTGGAACACAGAATGCCAGAGAGCGGTCGCCCTCCGGAAAAGAGCATTTCGGAAATTCCAAGCTTGTATAACTGCAGAAAACGAACACGAAGTACGGAAAACTCGCTTTCTGGCTAAAACAATCATTGACAAAGCAAAAAAAGAATCTTGGCAGGAATTCTCATCTACCTTTAATCGATTTACCTCCCTCTCAAAAATTTGGACATTAATTAAATCGTTTTCAAATAAAAGACCACCGTCATACAAAATCCCACACTTACAAATACACAACACATCTTACACGCTTCCCCTAGAGGTGGCAACACAATTTGCACAACACTACGCTAACATATCATCAAACAACAATGTACACCAAATTTTACTAACCAACTTAATGATCAATTTCAATCTATTAGCTTTGACTCGAATAACGTAGAAATCTATAACTCTCCTTTTACCAACTCCGAGTTAACGTATGCTATCGGTAAATGTGGTAAAACTTCTGTAGGGCCAGATCAAATTGATTACTCTTTCTTTAAAAACTTGACAGAGACTGGTCTCACCAACTTACTAACAGCCTTCAATACCATGTGGTTTGATGGCACTTTCCCTGAATCTTGGCATAATAGTACACTAATTCCTATACTTAAACCTCGCAAACCTAAATCTTCTCCCGCTAGCTATCGCCCTATTTCTCTAACTAGTTGTGCATGTAAACTATTCGAACGCATGGTTAATGGACGCATCAGGACATACATTGAATCAAATAATTTACTTTCCCCACACCAAAGTGGTTTTCGACCTGTTCGCTCCACTGCGGACAATTTAGTTGGTCTTATCGACTCTGTCCAGCGCGGCTTTCGAGGGAGAGAGGTCACAGTTGCCCTCTTTCTTGATTTGAGAGCTGCGTTTGACAGAGTCAATAAGACTGCACTTCTAGTAAAGGTCCATAAGGCCGGAATTCGAGGTCGACTCGCTAAATTTATCCAAAACTTTTTAGAAAATAGAACTTTTAATGTAAGGTGCGGCAACACATATTCTCCAAATCAAAATCAGGACCACGGTGTCCCACAGGGATCGGTCCTCTCCCCGACCCTATTTTTAATTATGATTAACGACATTTTCAGTAATATTAACAAGATCGACAAAGGTCTTAAATTCTCAATGCACGCTGATGACCTGGCGGTGTGGTTCTCGCACCCGAGTGTCGATCAAGCCAGCAAAATGTTACAACTAGTACTCATCATAAAGGCGACCAATGGGGTCTGGAAATTTCTCCAAGTAAATCTGCATCTCTAATTTTTTCAAAGCAACCTGCATATGTGGAACCCTACCATTAAAATACCTACCAAAAAAAAAATCCATTAAAATATAACAATCAAATTATCCCTTTCGTCAAATCATTCAAGTATCTGGGAATAACGCTAGACACACGTCTCTCGTTCATCCCACACTTCAATGATTTAGTGCAGAGATGTACGAGACGAATTAATATTATGAAGTCATTGGCTGGTCGAGAGTGGGGCGCAGATCGTGCCACTCTTCTCCAACTATATACTTCCCTGATACGCCCAGTACTGGACTATAACGCATTCTTATTTGATGACATATGTTCCAAACAAATTAAAAAATTCCAAACTGTCCAAAACGCTGCCTTGCGGATCGTGACTGGAGCCTGCCGCACCACCAACACCACAAACTTACACATCGACACAAACATTCCCACACTCTGCCGCCGACGCAAATACACACTACTTAGATTCTACACCAGAGCAAGTTCACACCCCACACGCCCAACATTCCACATCTTAAATCACCCCGCACCCACAAGACGACAAACTACTACAAAAACGACACCCACTCATCAGTCACAGAATCAGACAAACACTCGCACTATTCAACATTCCACACATCAACACAATGCCAACGCCACCACTCACATCTCACTGGCTCGACACAACACCAGACACACACCGCCTCTTCACACACAACAAAAACACAGTCACGGCGGCATAGACACACACACTCTTCAACGAACACAAAGCACAACACAACACATACACATACATATACACAGACGGCTCTCGAAGCGACGGCCGAACCGGTGGTGCATTCTACACAAACACAGTTAGCAATAACTTTAGACTTCCCGACATAAATAGCGTATACACAGCGGAATTGTCATCCATTTTATTAGCATTAATATATGTCAGAAAAGAAAAACTTAAGGAAGTAGTCATTTGCACAGACTCGTCCGCCTCGCTCACGGCCATTTCCTCGATTAGTGACTGTAGAAACCCGATAGTATTTAAAATCAGACAGCTAATCAAGTATTTAAACAGTAAAAACAATAGTATTAAATTCCTCTGGATCCCAGGACACGCAGGTATCCCGGGAAACGAGGAAGCCGACAGACTTGCGAAATTGAGCCTAGAATTACCTTCAGTAAACCAACTTCCAAGCCCAGTATCAGACGTGTTAAATTATATTAATTCTCAACTTAGCATACTGCGCCAGAGCGAGTGGGACGCCGCTCCGCATTTTCATCTTTATCCAATCAAGCCAAAAGTCCAACATTTTATATCTAGTCACCAGAATTGTAGAGAGAAGGAGATAATATTGGCGCGCCTCCGTCTCGGTCATGCAAAAATTACTCATTATTATATTATGGAGAATCTCCCGCCACCAAATTGCCAACATTGCCCAGGTTATCCGCGCTACACAATCAAGCACTTACTTCTTACTTGCCCAGTACACAACGATAAACGACAGAACATTATTAATTACACACAACAAAATGGCATCACATTAAATCTTCAAACACTGTTAGGTGATAGTTATCCTGAATTGATAGGTCTCCTCTTAGATTATCTCTACCAAACACGTTTAGCTAATCAAATATAACAGGGTTTTTTGGCCTAGCGCATTTTTGGCCCACCGCGCAGGTTTTTTCCCCTTTGCCTTAGACGCTGTTTTTTTTTATTATTCAGGACTTTTCGCCCAGCTAAATACACCCCACAACCAGGTCTCGCCGAGGCGCCGGAGCCAGGGAGACTGGCAACAGTCTCCCGTTGTGGCAATGACGGCACCCCCACGGCTCCATCAACACTGACATTGTACAAGTGTATTGTAATACAAATATGTATGCATGTGTGTCTCGTGTTTGACTTATTTTTGACCTTGAACGAAATACTTAACGTAATGTTAGATATTATATTTACTTCAACAATAAATTTTCCGGGTCTACATAAACCGGTTAACGTAATTAATTAACGCAAAATAGCTACCCTATTCCCTTGCTTGCTCGGGTCCACATACACCGATTAACGTAACTCTTTGCCTGGCAAATTGCCAGAAGTAATTTCCCAAACCCGGGAAATGGCTATAGGCCGGTCCGGGTAGGAAAAAAACGCATTCCTTCGCCAAAAAGTCAAATATCTTCGGCTGGAGAGTCTTTTCAGCCAAGAAAACTTGCAGATAAGGATTTCTCAACACGGGCTACAAAACTGCTATTTCAGTTCAAAATCCCATGTTGAAGGTGAACTATTTCCTTTAAAGGCGGCTAGAGCAGAACGCTTGTTGAAACTGCAACGCCGGGAAGCTGACTGGAGAGTGCGAATAAGTAGGCCAAATGCCCGGTTTGCCTTTGCAACAGTGGCATTTATATGAGCCTCAAATTTCAGTTTTTGGTCCAAAGTGACTCCCAGATCTCGAATGGTACTGACATTTTCCAGCTCTGTTCCGTTAATTATGTACTTTGAATCAATGAATTTCCGTTTCAGAGTGATTTTAAATGCCTTGCATTTGGAAGAGTTTAACTTCAATTTCCAGTCCTCTGCCCAGCGCGTAACAGCATCAAGGTCTTTTTGGAGTGTGATGACGTCTTTTGGAGAAACAATCTTGCGATAAAAAAAATACACGTCATCACAGAACATCAAACACCCAGTCGAAATCACGCACGGTAAACTTCTTCTGTGGGAGTGCATTCGCCAAGCCGATGAGAATGTGATCGGCTCAAGCTTCCGTGTCTCAGAAGTCAGAACATGCTGTGAGAGCTATCAACCCAGTCCCATGGCGCAGTTTTGCTATTTGTCTATCACTGACCAATTTCAACACTAAGTCATAGTTTTCGTCTATTCTACATTTTTGCATGCAAGTTTTTCCGCAACCATGGTGTTTCCGGCTGGGACACCTGGTAACCGGCACAAAAACCCACACTGCAAGTTCACGGTCGTTTCTCCATTTCTTTGTCACGGAGAGCATCACAAAAAGCAGACGACCGAGTCCGGTCCGGTATCTGACACGTCCGCCGGGCTGTCCGCGCGGCTGCCACCGTTGGCTCTGTACGGCCGGTGGTGTGTGATCCCATGTCAGAGGCTGTACACGGCGGCTGCCGGGCCGGCACGCTCCGACTGCGTGCCGGCCGGTGGAGCCAGCTCAGGGTTCGGTGGAGCCGCCGTCAGCGACGCAGGCGACAACCGTGTCGCTGCCAGCTGCTGCCACGTGATCCGACGCGTGCTGTCCGTAAGGTGGAAGGTGACCGAGGTGGGAGAGGGGACCGTTTGAACTGTGACTTGTGGCACTGTGTGAGGCCGTGCCTGCAGCTGGCGACGTCAGTGGAGTTTCCGCTTTGCGTCGGTTGTTGACCTGTGATCGGTCACGTTGCCGCCTCGTGGCCGCCTCGGGGTCATTCGGTTCAGGGAACGTCGCAACTCGATACCGGCTGCCGGGTGGCAGCGTCTGCAAACAGGACAGGCGGTACGATCGTCATCCGAGTCGGCCAGAGACTGAGGACCTAGTGATCGTCATCCGAGTCGGCCAGAGACTGAGGACCTAGTGATCGTCATCCGAGTCGGCCAGAGACTGAGGACCTAGTGATCGTCATCCGAGTCGGCCAGAGACTGAGGACCTAGTGATCGTCATCCGAGTCGGCCAGAGACTGAGGACCTAGTGATCGTCATCCGAGTCGGCCAGAGACTGAGGACCTAGTGATCGTCATCCGAGTCGGCCAGAGACTGAGGACCTGGTGATCGTCATCCGAGTCGGCCAGAGACTGAGGACCTAGTGATCGTCATCCGAGTCGGCCAGAGACTGAGGACCTAGTGATCGTCATCCGAGTCGGCCAGAGACTGAGGACCTAGTGATCGTCATCCGAGTCGGCCAGAGACTGAGGACCTAGTGATCGTCATCCGAGTCGGCCAGAGACTGAGGACCTAGTGATCGTCATCCGAGTCGGCCAGAGACTGAGGACCTGGTGATCGTCATCCGAGTCGGCCAGAGACTGAGGACCTGGTGATCGTCATCCGAGTCGGCCAGAGACTGAGGACCTAGTGATCGTCATCCGAGTCGGCCAGAGACTGAGGACCTAGTGATCGTCATCCGAGTCGGCCAGAGACTGAGGACCTGGTGATCGTCATCCGAGTCGGCCAGAGACTGAGGACCTGGTGATCGTCATCCGAGTCGGCCAGAGACTGAGGACCTAGTGATCAAATTCAGTGCTCAGTGTGTGACGCGTATAGGACAAGGTGAGACGATCCAGAATTAAACGTTCTTTCATTCTCATACTTATATTCTTGAGATGCTGACATGCTGTTCTGTGTGTACTACTGGCGGTTTTGGGCCTAGATGTAACCATCCTTCGAGATAAAAATAATATCGGGGATCGATAGTGATCGATAACAACTTGGTCGCACTGAAGATAATGCATTGATGCCACGGTTTTCTGTTGACTCAGGTATCGTTCTCGTGTACCGATACAATCGTACACGTTCTCGTGTACCGATACAATCGTACACGTTCTCGTGTACCGATACAATCGTACACGTTCTCGTGTACCGATGCAATCGTACACGTTCTCGTGTACCGATACAATCGTACACGTTCTCGTGTACCGATACAATCGTACACGTTCTCGTACCGATACAATCGTACACGTTCTCGTGTACCGATACAACCGTACACGTTCTCGTACCGATACAATCGTACACGTTCTCGTGTACCGATACAATCGTACACGTTCTCGTACCGATACAATCGTACACGTTTGATTGTTTCTGTTTAACTTATCTAATATGTTTGAGTTATTTTACAAGTTTCTTTTTCAAGTGGCCTGTATGACTTTTAGTCCGTTATATAATTACGTTATAGTCTGGTAACGCCTTCGAAATTTCAGCAGTGAAGTACGAGAACGTGCGAGAAAATGTGCGAGCACTGTAGGTTCAGGCAGAGGTGCATAATCTTACGCACTCGCCCACGTGCGGTGACAGTTTTCGCCAAAACGCCAAAACGATGGGATTTTGTGACAAATTGCAATGAAAAAGTGATCAGATGACAATATAGTTATTCTTCATATTTTTTTTTTAGATTAGGTCACTAATCAATGAATATTGGTGAAAACTAAGTATTTTGGGTGCCAAGATATATTAAATCTCGGTTACGCCAGTGGTAAAAGAATTCCCTACTGTGCCAAAACTTGATGCTGAGCGCTGCAAAATCTTACCCACGCGGTCAGTGGCCCACTGACCTATTCCTTCAACATTGTAACATTCACAAAGTTCGTCATCATCGTTTGTCACAAAGATGACAATGTGACACCTTCACCACTACGCAATTTCCTTCAAATTTGGCTCTCGTTCACAAGCTGCCATTCGATTGATGTAAACAAGCAACAGCAACGTGCGTGTTCCGGATTTAGATGCTATTTGTATAACATGCTTGCTGGAACTGATAGCTATAATAACTGTTTGAGGTGTAAGTTGAAGTGTTTATTAGAAACTTATTTACACGAAAAGTTTGGTTAAGTGGAGTGATAAAGGAATCTTCTCACATCAACATTGAGAAACTTCTCAGGAACTTCAGTTGGTAAGATCATGAATTTGCCTTAGGAACATAGCAAATAGTTTTGCTAATATATCTTTGCTGTTATTGGAATGCAACTCAGTGATAAGTACAACTGTGTATATCAGTGCCATTCCTTTGAATTATTTCTTCATTTGATTTTGGACTTGCCACTTGATTAAACCATCCTTTTTCGGGACAACACCAAACCAAACTTGCATCTTCCTGATCACAGTTCATGAACTGTTGACACAAATTTTAAATGACACATTTCCGAGTTTATGCTTAAAACAAAATAATGGCACAGTATTGGGTGCAAATGCGTGTTCCCGCACAGCTCAAACTGGACCAGCGCTCTGCCGACATTGCTGAGAATGGTTGTTTTATTTAAATAATTTCTGCTAAGTTGATGTCTCCGTCTCATAATTTTAACTTCTGCAGAATGGGGCAACATTTGTGTTAGTAAGATTTGTAGAGCATAATTAAAACAAACCACCCTTTAAACCATAACAACAACAATAAGAGATGGAAGGATTGCAAAACCTGTACAATTTTTGAACTGTCCAATTCGAAGCAAGGAATGATATTCATAAAACAAATGTTCAAAATCAGAAACA
>JAXIVJ010017601.1:0-25657 GCA_036785665.1 Chirona hameri | reverse complement strand
TATGTGTCTGTGTGTCTGTGTGTCTGTGTCTGTGTGTCTGTGTCTGTGTGTCTGTGTGTCTGTGTCTGTGTGTCTGTGTCTGTGTGTCTGTGTCTGTGTGTCTGTGTCTGTGTGTCTGTGTCTGTGTGTCTGTGTCTGTGTGTCTGTGTCTGTGTGTCTGTGTCTGTGTGTCTGTGTCTGTGTGTCTGTGTCTGTGTGTCTGTGTCTGTGTGTCTGTGTGTCTGTGTCTGTGTCTGTTGTCTGTGTCTGTGTGTCTGTGTCTGTGTGTCTGTGTCTGTGTGTCTGTGTCTGTGTGTCTGTGTCTGTGTGTCTGTGTCTGTGTGTCTGTGTCTGTGTGTCTGTGTCTGTGTGTCTGTGTCTGTGTCTGTGTGTCTGTGTGTCTGTGTCTGTGTGTCTGTGTCTGTGTGTCTGTGTCTGTGTGTCTGTGTCTGTGTGTCTGTGTCTGTGTGTCTGTGTCTGTGTGTCTGTGTCTGTGTGTCTGTGTCTGTGTGTCTGTGTCTGTGTGTCTGTGTCTGTGTGTCTGTGTCTGTGTGTCTGTGTCTGTGTGTCTGTGTCTGTGTGTCTGTGTCTGTGTGTCTGTGTCTGTGTGTCTGTGTCTGTGTGTCTGTGTCTGTGTGTCTGTGTCTGTGTGTCTGTGTCTGTGTGTCTGTGTCTGTGTGTCTGTGTCTGTGTGTCTGTGTCTGTGTGTCTGTGTCTGTGTGTCTGTGTCTGTGTGTCTGTGTCTGTGTGTCTGTGTCTGTGTGTCTGTGTCTGTGTGTCTGTGTCTGTGTGTCTGTGTCTGTGTGTCTGTGTGTCTGTGTCTGTGTCTGTGTCTGTGTGTCTGTGTATGTGTGTCTGTGTCTGTGTGTCTGTGTCTGTGTGTCTGTGTCTGTGTGTCTGTGTCTGTGTGTCTGTGTCTGTGTGTCTGTGTCTGTGTGTCTGTGTCTGTGTGTCTGTGTCTGTGTGTCTGTGTCTGTGTGTCTGTGTCTGTGTGTCTGTGTCTGTGTGTCTGTGTCTGTGTGTCTGTGTCTGTGTGTCTGTGTCTGTGTGTCTGTGTCTGTGTGTCTGTGTCTGTGTGTCTGTGTCTGTGTGTCTGTGTCTGTGTGTCTGTGTCTGTGTGTCTGTGTCTGTGTGTCTGTGTCTGTGTGTCTGTGTCTGTGTGTCTGTGTCTGTGTGTCTGTGTCTGTGTGTCTGTGTCTGTGTGTCTGTGTCTGTGTGTCTGTGTCTGTGTGTCTGTGTCTGTGTGTCTGTGTCTGTGTGTCTGTGTCTGTGTGTCTGTGTCTGTGTGTCTGTGTCTGTGTGTCTGTGTCTGTGTGTCTGTGTCTGTGTGTCTGTGTCTGTGTGTCTGTGTCTGTGTGTCTGTGTCTGTGTGTCTGTGTCTGTGTGTCTGTGTCTGTGTGTCTGTGTCTGTGTGTCTGTGTCTGTGTGTCTGTGTCTGTGTGTCTGTGTCTGTGTGTCTGTGTCTGTGTGTCTGTGTCTGTGTGTCTGTGTCTGTGTGTCTGTGTCTGTGTGTCTGTGTCTGTGTGTCTGTGTCTGTGTGTCTGTGTCTGTGTGTCTGTGTCTGTGTGTCTGTGTCTGTGTGTCTGTGTCTGTGTGTCTGTGTCTGTGTGTCTGTGTCTGTGTGTCTGTGTCTGTGTGTCTGTGTCTGTGTGTCTGTGTCTGTGTGTATGTGTCTGTGTGTCTGTGTCTGTGTGTCTGTGTCTGTGTGTCTGTGTCTGTGTGTCTGTGTCTGTGTGTCTTTGTCTGTGTGCCTGTGTCTGTGTGCCTGTGTGTCTGTGTCTGTGTGTCTGTGTATGTGTGGCTGTGTGTCTGTATGTGTGTGTGTGTGTGTGTGTGTGTGTGTGTGTGTGTGTGTGTGTGTGTGTGTGTGTGTGTGTGTGTGTGTGTGTGTGTGTGTGTGTGTGTGTGTGTGTGTGTGTGTGTGTGTGTGTGTGTGTGTGTGTGTGTGTGTGTGTGTGTGTGTGTGTGTGTGTGTGTGTGTGTGTGTGTGTGTGTGTGTGTGTGTGTGTGTGTGTGTGTGTGTGTGTGTGTGTGTGTGTGTGTGTGTGTGTGTGTGTGTGTGTGTGTGTGTGTGTGTGTGTGTGTGTGTGTGTGTGTGTGTGTGTGTGTGTGTGTGTGTGTGTGTGTGTGTGTGTGTGTGTGTGTGTGTGTGTGTGTGTGTGTGTGTGTGTGTGTGTGTGTGTGTGTGTGTGTGTGTGTGTGTGTGTGTGTGTGTGTGTGTGTGTGTGTGTGTGTGTGTGTGTGTGTGTGTGTGCGTGTGCGTGTGCGTGTTCGTGTGCGTGTGCGTGTGGGTGTGCGTGTGCGTGTGCGTGTGCGCACGCGGGTGTGTGTGAGTGTGCGTGTGCGTGTGCGCACGCGGTTGCGCGGATGCGCGGATGCGCGGGTGCGCGGGTGCGCGGGTGCGCGGACGCGTGGGCGCGCAGGCGGCGCTGGCGTGCGGGCGTGTGCCTCAGTTCTCTCACATATATTCCGGATGAGTTAATATCTTTGAAAATTTTGATTTTGTGGGGATTTTTCCAAAAAAATCATTTCTTTTAATGAATTTTTAGGGGTCAAAAACACAAAATTTTGAAAATCTTAGATTGCCATTTTAAAGAGAATGCAATTTTGTATCTTTGGTGAATTGCGTTTCCAATTTTCTGTAAAACTCTGTAATCTACGATTTTGCAAATATATCTCATTTTTACCAACATGACGTCATAAAAACATGATTTCCTCCCAAACTACTTAACTAATTTCAATTAAATTTTTACAGCCTACGTAAAATTGTTGTAACCTCAGCGACGAAACATTTCAGCAAGATGCGCCGCATGTGTGAAAGGTTATTCAAGAAAAACCTCAGGGGGGGGGGGCTGTTAGGGCCCCCCCGTAGGGCGAGGGTTAACTTCCAAACCAAACAACTTAGAGCAATGCAGTAAGAACCAGCATGTTGCCTGTCTTTTGAGCAATCTAACAGTATGCGGTTTTGAGTTTTCAGGTCAACGGATGACCTTCCATGTCAAGTGAATGACCTCGGATTTACCATGTCCAGAACAGCGATTTTGCTCTTAAGAAAACCTCAAAATTAGAATTTGATAAATGTAAATAAAAATGCATGTTCCTAGACCAGTTTTGGCTCAGAAATATAGAAAAAGTACCTATTTGTTCGTATCTTGTCAAAAAAAGTCAAAAAAGTAATTAAATAAATGACGTCATCAGTTTCTTACACTTAGGGGCCATCATTCAGTCAAAAATGAAGATATTGCTTTGAAGTTTGGTATGGGTATTGTCCATACTCAGTTCTCTCACATATATTCCGTGTTTTTAACATCTTTGAAAATTTTGATTTTGTGGTGATTTGTTTCCCCAAAAATCCGTTTTTAAAAATAAAAAAATAGGGGTCAAAAACTCAAATTTTTGAAAATACGAGATTGCTATTTTAAAGAGAATGCCATTTTGTATCTTTGGTGAAGTGCGTTTGCAATTGCCTTTAAAACTCTGTTTTCTACCATTTTTCAAATATTTATATTTTTTCCACCGACATGACGTCATCAAAACATGATTATCTCCCAAACTACTTAACCAATTTCAATTAAATTTGTTACAGCATACGTATCATTGTTGTAAACTCAGCTACCGAACATTTCAGCCAGATGCGCTACATTTGTAAACAGTTATTCAAGAAAAATCTCAGGAGGGGGGGGGGGGAGGGGCTGTCAGGCCCCCCGTAGGGCGATGGTTAAATGATAGAAAGGGTACGACTGATATTGCAAATACCTTTAGCCAACGTTGTCAATTCAAAACAAAATGCTCAAATAGGAGCACCCTCAAAATATGGTGGACCAAATCCGTTGAGTTTTCAGATTTGGGTATAGGTAGGGGTACCACTGCAATTGATGACCCCCCCCCCCCCCCCCCCTCCCCCCCACCACCACCCCTTGAAGATTTTCTGGATCCGCCACTGGTAATAGCTGAAAATATACCAATCAAAAGGTCTGGTGCCTCCCTAATTTGGATCCTGGATACGCCTATGATAAAGTACAACGTGCAAAAAGGCACTATCTATAATCAGTAACATATTTATATTGTTTGGTAGCAATTTGCCTTCGGTTAATTTGGTATATATTTGTCCTCCGTTTTTCACTAACCTGGCGCCGCTTAGGGATACAAATATGTTTTATAACTGTTGTGTCTTATGTCACAATAACGCACCATTTCTGAACTGTGCTGCCTGCTGGTTTTATTTCAATGGCTTCCCGGTGGGAACCCGGAACTTGTGCAACTACTCTAGTACGGGAAAACGGGGTAAATTGAGCTTAGGGGTAATTCGGGTTACTCCCGTATTGGCTAGCATAACATGACAGCGCTAGTAGGACGGTGGAGCCATGTGTTGAAATGTCTTGGTACCTAACCTTTGCACTGTCAGCGGCGTCTCGGTGTGGTTGTTTATTCCGAAGCTGTGAGGAAAAATACAAATATTGGTTGTGACTTGTAGACTAAATAGTCATGTTTCCACACATCTTCTTTTCTTCCTCCTATAAACAGAGGACGATCGTTTCCTATCCCCCCAAAGGGATGGTGAGTTATTAGGCATACAACAGGCAGTGTGACCTCTCGCGGTCCGTGGCAGCAGCGACACCACGCGGCGGAAAGCAGCCAGGCGACCGGCAATGCCGTCAGGCCAGGTTAACCAGGGCCAGGTTAACCAGGTTAACCAGGTTAACCAGGGCCAGATTGGTCAGGTTAACCAGGTCGGGCCAGGTTAACCAGCCACAGTCGTACTAAGCTGCGACTGTTAACCAGTTAACCATCCACAGTTAACCAGCCACAGTCGTACTAAGCTGCGACTGTTAACCAGTTAACCGACCACAGTTAACCAGCCACAGTCGCACTAAGCTGCGACTGTTAACCAGTTAACCAGCCACAGTTAACCAGCCACAGTCGTACTAAGCTGCGACTGTTAACCAGTTAACCAGCCACAGTTAACCAGCCACAGTCGTACTAAGCTGCGACTGTTAACCAGTTAACCAGCCACAGTTAACCAGCCACAGTCGTACTAAGCTGCGACTGTCACAATTTACTGCCCCTGCATAGCAAGCAGGGCTACTGGTTAGTGGTTATGCAAGCCCGCACGCGGTGACCTGTACCCCATGACCTCCAGATGGACAAAGTGACCTCCAAAGCGACACAGACCGATCTGGGGTTGAGCGCACCAAGGACAAAGGGGCCCTACAAAGCTTGCGGATGCACCACTCTGTTTTGCATAGCAGGCGTGGAATGTATAGAGGTGTGGAGAGGCCGTGTTCCATCCATAATCAAACAGCCACTGGAAATCCTGTCCACGGCGGCACGGTGACAACTGGCAGCTATCTGATGAAGTATCTGACGGGACAACACGCTCTGTTGACACTGGCCTGATCACACCACGCCGCCGTATCAGGCCAATCGACCGGGGCCAGCAACACCGGGCCCCTCATGACGTCGGAGAGTCTGGTGACCGGGCCTCTCATGACGTCAGAGAATCTGGTGACCGGCAGTGGCGGCTCGTGCTCCTCAAAGTACCTGAGGCCCAACTTCCAAGTCCGGGAGTCGCAACGGGAAGGAGCAGCTGGATTAGACTGTGTGCAGCTGAAGGATAAATTGGGTTAAGTGTTTGTTATAGCATCCAATTTCCCGAACATAACACCGTTATAAGTTGATTGAGGTGGGAAAATCCCCAAAAGTCTCCCTTACTCTCTGAGAGTGAAACCTATTCCTCGCCCTCCCAGTCCTCCTCCCGCCCGGCTGAACCTGAAGGCAGGTCGAGCCGCCCCCGCTCCCGCCGCAGGCGTACCCGAGCGACCGCCAGGCGTGGCCTGGACAGTAAATCTAGATGATTAATAACCAGTCAGAATTCGTCCTCCAATGGAATGTTAGATCTTTAATATCCCATTGGGGGAAATTCAAACATTATGTCTTAAATAATAATCCGTTAGTAGCCGCTGTTCAGGAAACCCACTTTATTGACGCCGACTTTAATAACTATACTTTTAAAATCCCGGACTATAGCCTGTATACAAATAACGTAAATGCATCACCGCGCCGAGGCGGCTCGGCTTTGCTTATTTCAAACCAACTTTTGCATCACCAAATCGACATTCAAACAACCTTAGACGCAGTAGGCGTTAATATTAAAATCGCTCAGCTAGAACTAATTCTTATCTTTATTTATTTCCGTCCCACTGAGGACATAGACATTGATTCCTTTTCTCAGCTTATTACAAATATTAACACCCCATGTCTGATTATAGGCGATTTCAACGCGCATAGTCTGGCTTGGGGATGCCGCCTGAACTCACACAGAGGCCAAGTTATGCTGGACCTACTGGACCGGCATAATTTGGTCTTCCTTAACGACCAATCACCCACACACATACATCACTCAGGAGGCGAGGTGACTTACAGCGCCATTGATCTCGCCTTCGCCACACCACGCATCGCGACACCTTTTACATTTAACGCACAATCTGACCCTCTTTTTAGCGATCATTTCCCAATTCACTTAGAACTACAAGTCCCTTCAGGACACACAAACGTTTACTCCTTGCCTAGATGGAACCTTCGCAAAGCAGACTGGTCCTCCTTTCAAAAACACATTGACGCCAACCACCCCGATAACTCCCAGACTGACATTAACACTTTTGTAAACACTATTCTCGCATCAGCTCATCAACACCTTCCACACACACGCACACACACACAACACCACCCGAGGCAGCGCACTGCCCCGTGGTGGAACACAGAATGCCAGAGAGCTGTTGCCCTCCGGAAAAGAGCAATTCGGAAATTTCAAGCCTGTATTACTGCAGAAAACGAACACGAAGTACGGAGAACTCGCTCTTTGGCTAAAACAATCATTGACAAAGCAAAAAAAAAATCTTGGCAGGAATTCTCATCTATGTACCTTTAATCGATTTACCTCCCTTTCAAAAATTTGGACATTAATTAGATCATTTTCAAATAAAAGACCACCGGCATACAAAATCCCACACTTACAAATACACAACACATCTTACACGCTTCCCCTAGAGGTGGCAACACAATTTGCACAACACTACGCTAACATATCATCAATACAACAATGTACACCAACTTTTACTAACCAACTTAACGATCAATTTCAATCTCTTAATTTCGACTCTGGCAACGTAGAAATCTATGATTCTCTTTTTACCAACTCAGAGTTAACATACGCTATTGGTAAATGAGGTAAAACTTCTGTAGGGCCAGATCAAATTGACTACTCCTTCTTTAAAAACTTGACAGAGACTGGTCTCACCAACTTACTAGCAGCCTTCAATACCATGTGGTTTGATGGCACTTTCCCTGAAACTTGGCATAATAGTACGCTAATTCCTATACTTAAACCTCGCAAACCTAAATCTTCTCCCGCTAGCTATCGCCCTATTTCTCTAACTAGTTGTGCATGTAAACTATTCGAACGCATGGTTAATGGACGCATCAGGACATACATTGAATCAAATAATTTACTTTCCCCACACCAAAGTGCTTTTCGACCTGGTCGCTCCACTGCGGAGAATTTAGTTGGTCTTATCGACTCTGTCCAGCGCGGCTTTCGAGGGAGAGGGGTCACAGTTGCCCTCTTTCTTGATTTGAGAGCTGCCTTTGACAGAGTCAATAAAACCGCACTTTTAGTAAAGGTCTATAAGGCCGGAATTCGAGGTCGACTCGCCAAATTTATTAAAAAAAACTTTTTAGACAACAAAACTTTTAATGTAAGGTGCGGCAACACATATTCTCCAAATCAAAATCAGGACCACGGTGTCCCACAGGGATCGGTCCTCTCCCCAACCCTATTTTTAATTATTTGTATTTCTATTTGTATTGCAGCAAAACAACCACAGGCACAAAGCCCAGTTACGGTTGCAGTAAGAATAGGATACATTACACCATTCACAGATAACGCGAGTCCACACGAAACACAGGCCCGCACAGTACAAAAAGCAAAAACACAATACCACACTGTACCGTAAAAGCAACAGCATAAAGTAGCCATTAAAAGCGCTGGTAAAAGTAAAAATTAAATTGAATGAAGCGCTGGTGGAGGCAAAAGACCTAAAAGTAAAAAGGATATATAAATTAAAGCCATGACTAATCACATACGGAGATGTGGCTCGCAGTAGCAACCTCTAGCCTGAGTAAGTCCCCTGATCATCAGCGAACTTCAGGATATCTGAACGAAGAGAGCGCGACGGAAGAAATAAATCAGTCTGAGGGCTGCTGCCTGTGAGGGAGTTAAACAGTGGTGGTAGGCGAACCAGGAAGCCCCTCCTCACGCAGTCCACTCTCCCACTTCTACGAGGTACGTGGAAGAGCTCAGGGCGCCGCGTGCGTCGGCCTGGTGCCGATAATGGGAACATTCCCACAAGTTCGGCGCAGTCCAGGCGGCCACCAAACACTGAACACATAAACATAAGATCTATCTGAGTAAAACGCGACCTGACAGATGCGCAACCGAATCGTATAAGCAGTGACTTGTAGTCGAGTGGTGGGCACGTTGGTTGCGTCTTTGATCCCAGCCACATCAGGAATCGGTGTTGTAGGCGTTCGAGTCTACGTAGATGAGTGACTGCAGCGCCGGACCAAATTACGCTGCCGTATTCCATTATCGACCTCACGTGTGCCTTGTAAGCGGCAAGGGCTGCGGTATGGTCAAATCGCGTTCTGTGTGCGCGAACGGACATCTGCATGCTCCTCATGAGCAGTCCTAGCATTCGGTTAGCCTTGGAGACGGTGGCGTCTACGTGGTCTGCAAATGTGAGCTTAGCATCTAAAATTATGCCAAGGTCACGCATGCGCACACATCGCTCAAGCTGGTGACCATCCAGCACGTAAGGAACTAGAAAAGGCGATGAGCGCAGGGTAAAAGTGATCGTCTTGCACTTAGCTGGGTTGAGATTGAAACGCCAAGTTTTGGACCACAATCTGAGGCGGTCTAAGTCGGCCGGGAGGGAATGAGCGTCCTCTGGGGAACTAATTCGATTGAAAATTTTGACATCGTCTGCATATGACGGACACGATGTTTCGATGTGATTGGGAAGGTCAGCGACATAGCAAGTGAACAGAATTGGGCCTAAAATGCTGCCTTCAGGGACTCCGGATAGTACCGCTGCCCAGTCAGAATGCTTCCCATCGAGAATGACCCGCTGGGATCGTTGGCTTAAGTAAGACTCAATCCAGCTGAGTGCAAGTCCTGAGATGTTAAAAGAGCACTTGAGCTTGTGTAAAAGTAGCCTATGGCTCACACTCGTAAAAGCGGAAGAATAATCGGTATAGATGGCGTCTGTTTGCGATCCCTTTGTCAGTGAGGTCCAGATTATGATTAACTTCATTTTCAGTAATATTAACAAGATCGACGAAGGTCTCAAATTTGCAATGTACGCTGATGACCTGGCGGTGTGGTTCTCGCACCCCAGTGTCGATCAAGCCAGCAAAATTTTACAACTAGTACTCATTGATAAAAGGTATGGTGCGACCAATGGGGTCTGGCAATTTCTCCAAGTAAATCGGCATCCCTAATTTTTTCAAAAAAAAACTGCATATGTGGAACCCTACATTCCATTAAAATATAACAATCAAATTATCCCTTTCGTCAAATCATTCAAGTATCTGGGAATAACGCTAGACACATGTCTCTCGTTCATCCCACACTTCAATGATTTAGTGCAGAGATGTACGCGCCCAATTAACATCATGAAGAAATTGGCTGGTCGAGAGTGGGGCGCAGATCGTGCCACTCTCCTCCAACTATATACTTCCCTGATACGCCCAATACTGGACTATAACGCATTCTTATTCGATGACATATGTTCCAAACAAACTGTCCAAAACGCTGCCTTGCGGATCGTAACTGGGGCCTGCCGCACCACCAACACCACAAACTTACACATCGACACAAGCATTCCCACACTCTGCCGCCGACGCAAATACACATTACTTAGATTCTACGCCAGAGCAAGTTCACACCCCACACGTCCAACATTCCACATCTTAAATCACCCCGCACCCACAAGACGACAAACACTACTACAAAAACGACACCCGCTTATCAGTCACAGAATCAGACAAACACTCACACTATTCAACATCGCTCACATCAACACAATGCCAACGCCACCACTCACATCTCACTGGCTCGACACAACACCAGACACACACCGCCTCTTCACACACAACAAGAACACAGTCACCGCGTCAGAGACACACTCACTCTTCCACGAACACAAAGCACAACACAACACATACATATACATATACACAGACGGTTCACGGGGCGACGGCCGAACCGGTGGTGCATACTTCACAAACACAGTTAGCAATAACTTTAGACTTCCGGACATAAATAGCGTATACAAAGCGGAATTGTCATCCATTTTATTAGCATTAATTTATGTCAGAAAATACAAACTTAAGGAAGTAGTCATTTGCACAGACTCTTCCGCCTCGCTCTCTGCCATTTCCTCGATTAGTGACTGTAGAAATCCGATAGTATTTAAAATTAGACAGCTAATTAAATATTTAAACAGCAGAAGCAGCAGTATTAAATTTCTCTGGATCCCAGGACACGCCGGTATCTCAGGAAACGAGGAAGCCGACAGACTAGCGAAATTGAGCCTAGAATTACCTTCAGAAAATCAATTACCAAGTCCAGTAACAGACGTTTTAAATTATATAAATTTACAACTTAACATATTGCGCCAGCGCGAGTGGGACGCTGCTCCGCATTTTCATCTTCATCCGATCAAGCCAAAAGTCCAACATTTTATATCTAGTCACCAGAATTGTAGAGAAAAGGAGGTGATATTGGCGCGCCTCCGCCTCGGTCATACAAAATGACTCATTATGATATTATGGAGAATCTCCCGCCACCAAATTGCCAACATTGCCCAGGTTATCCGCGCTACATAATTAAGCACTTACTAATTACTTGCCCAGTACACAACGATAAACGCCAGAACATTATTAATTACACACAACAAAATCGCATCACATTAAATCTTCAAACGCTGTTAGGTGATAATTGCCCTGAATTGATAGGATTCCTCTTTGATTTTCTCTACCAAACACGTTTAGTTAATCAAATATAACAGGTTTGTTTTTGGCCTAGCGCATTTTTGGCCCTCCGCGCAGGTTTTTTCCCCTTTGCCTTAGACGCTGGGTTTTGTATTATTCAGGACTTTTCTCCCAGCTAAATACATCCCACAACCAGGTCTCGCCGAGGCGCCGGAGCCAGGGAGATTGGCAACAGTCTCCCGTTGTTGCAATGATGGCACCCCGGCTCCATCAACACTGACACTGTGTTCAAGTGTATGTGGAGTGTATGTAATAAAATATGTATGTATGTGTCTCGTGTTTTACTTATTTTTGACCTTGAACGAAATACTTACCGTAATGCTAGATATTATATTTGACCTTGAACGAAATACCTAACGTAATACTAGATACTATATTTACTTGAACAATAAACTAACGTAAAATAGCTACCCTACTCCCTAGTTCGCTCCAGGTTCACATAAACCGGTTAACGTAATTCTTTGCCTGGCAAATTGCCAGAGGTAATTTCCCCTCCCCCGGAAAATGGCTATAGGCCGGTCCGGGGAAGAAAAAAAAACTGTGCAAAAATATAAGGTATATACGTAAAACAATACAATCTCGACGGAGATGCAAGTGGTATTTCGCTTCGTTCGTCGTTTATAATGATTATCTTGTCGAACAAAATGAATTGCCAACCAACATTACTTTAAATTGTCCCTCAAAAGCCATCTTGTGGGTCTTTATCTTAGGTCGACTAATGCATTTTACTTGATCCGGCTTTACTATGCATGGTTGAATGCGTTTCATTAACCCTATTTGTAACAGGCTCCTGGCTACCCCTATTTGTAACAGGGGGGGGGGGCGGATTCTGCCCCCTGGAATTTCGAAATCTACCCGTCCCATTTTCAAAAATGAAACCGTGTTTGGTTCCTCTCAACATGATCTACATTTCTAAATAATAAACAAAAATCTAAATTTTATAGGGGGCAACAGGGGGTAAAAAAATACTAATTTTAGTGGTATCTTTGATCCAACATAGCTGTCATGTTTATAAACCAATTTTAACACAACTAATAAGAATCGATAGAGATTGAATTGTAAATTGATATATGACGGTGACGTTTGAAAATACAAAAATCATAGGCGTGTGCAGGTCACTCAATATGGGGGTGAAGTAAATGAGTAATAGAATAATTTTTTGATGTTGTTTTTTTATAAATGAAATGGTATGTGATTGTGACATTAGACAAAACAGTTATAAATAATATTTGTTGCCATAGGCGGTACCAGGTTAGTGAAAAAGGGAGGTCAAATTGGAAAACAATATTAACCGCAGACAAGTTGCTACCCAGCACTATAAATATGTTACTGATCGTAGATAGTTCCTTTTTGCATGTTGTACTTCATCATAGGAGTATCCAGGATACAAACTGGGGCGGCGCAAGACCTTTTGATAAGTATATTATCCGCTAGTATGATACTAACTAGTCAACAGTGACTATTTCACTTACAACTTCAATTAACATTGCTTACCCCCCTTCTCACCCTACCTGGACTCGCCTATTATCTTATAATCGTTCGTAGTGTACCTTGTGGTGCGTTTTTCATCCGAAAACAGCAGTATGTTATGTCATTGTACGCCCATGCCTCTTAGTTTCCTTGCAATAATATGACCCCCTTTCTTCCATTCCTGAGCGCGCCTCTGCAATAAATGACTTTATTCCCTTTTCTGGCCTCATATGTGCATATATCATTATAAGGTATCCATCTATTGCGCCGTTATCGCTGGCATATTGTCATCACCATGCCAGTCACCCCCCTTTTCATGTGCCTGAACACGCCCCTGAAACTCTATATGTAATAAATTATGCAAATAATGGAAGCAGAAGCCATCTTTTACCTCTTGATAGCTATAAATGCCCCTTGCATTGCTATATTGGCTTCCCGCCAAACATTGAATACTTCCTGGGAACCCCCCTTTTTCAAGCCCCTGAAACCGCCTCTGCCATGCAATTTTTATGATATTTCATTAACATCAACTAATTTGCACTTGTTGCAATCACCGTAAACCGATGTAACCCCTTCATACTTGAGGCAGTTACGAAGAAACCGTGAAGATCGCATTTCCGTATTATCGCCAAATGTCGCCTCCGAACCCACCCAAAACTGAGCCTTGGAACCGCCTCTGTTCAGGTTAAGAACACAAAAAAAAATTACTCCAAATGTGTTATTCAATTCTATGAAAAGTCCCAAAATGTAATGGGCCTGCTCCCGGCCGTTCTGGAGATACCTGCGAAAAACATGAGCGGGGGGGCGGAATCCGCTCCCCCCCCCCCCCCCCTGTTACAAATAGGGTTAAGAGAAACATTATGTTACTAAACAAAATCCTTAGAATGAATACATCAAAAGATATGATGGAATACATTTTTTGCCAAGAGTGGTCAGGGTCACATTTGATGACCTCTGGACTTCTGGAGCCTTAATATAAACGGAAGGTATCTTAACAATTGATTTGTTGCAAGTGCTTTAGATTATTCTCCCTTTCGTTTCTGTCTATCATAGGTCCCAAAATATATAGGTTCCTTTGTCGCGACTTAACCCTCGTTAGTGCAGGTGGACTGGAGGGGGGGGATGCCACCCCGCACGGTTTTTCAGGAATAACTCGCGTAAATATCAACCGATTGCGATCCGATTTTAATTACCGTACTGTTGAACAATGTGACAAATACTCTGACAATTTCGAACTTCTAACTCCCATGACCCGTGACCTATGACCTTTTTTCGAGGTCATGTCAGGCGCAACTGGCGTCCCGTAATATCGATCCTTGTAACTTGTGCAGTTTCCGAGAGTTTGTTGTTCAGGAGCATATGCACAGGTGTTTCCAGGTGACAGTTGTGGTTTCCACTGAGATTGTAACCTCGATTGAACTTTTCAGAGGTCAACCGAGGTCACTGACCTCCGATGACTTCAGATAACTTTTTTATTCTGTCAGTTTCTAGGACATTTTGTGACGCTGATTTCAAATCTGGGATCCATTTTACATAATGATATGTTCCACTGGGGTCATGCGCTTCCACAGGTCAACCGAGGTCACTGACCCCAGATGGCCTGACATGATATTTTTGGAATTTGGCAGTTTCTAGAACATTTTGAAGCGCTGATTTAAAATTTGGCACATATTAAGCATAATTATAATCTCATTCACGATTCTAGCTCGATTAAATTAAATTTCTACGCATTTACAATTTTGATGACTTTTGGGGTCATTGACATGACCTCATATGTCACCTAACCCAGGACCTTAACATCGGGTGTCAATGGCTTCCTCTAGTCACAAACAACACGCTCGTTTTTAATCGAAGCTCTAGCTCAATTAGGGGCAAAACGCCAGGGGGTCGTACCCCCCCCCCCCCCCTCTCTTGCAAGGTCACGCAGTGATCGGACGCTGCATGGGCGAGGGTTAAAGAAGCAAAGTTGAACTTCTTCGATGACCTCTGGTGACCTCAATATTGATCTGAGCTGAAAAAACTTCGATTCGATTCATTCAGAGCTGTTGAATGTATCTTGCCTGCGTCTTTCTATTATTTTTGGAGCTACGGAGAGAAGTTGTCTCAGAGAACCACCCAGGCGCCAGGGGCGGATCTAGGGGGGGGGGGGGCAACGGGGCTGGCAGCTCCGTGCATTGGAAATTGGCGTCCCTGCGCCGAAGGCGCAATCTGGGCGCCTCAAGCGCCCCCAAACCCATGGAAGGCGCCCCCAAACCCATGAAAGGCGCCCCAAAACCCATTAAAGGCGCCCCAAAACCCATGGAGGGCGCCCCCAAACCGACGGAGGGCGCCCCTAATTCCGGGGATTGCGCCCAGATGCCCCAAAAGCACCCCGAACTTCAGAACTTCGGGAGGGCGCCCTCGAAACTCGGAAGCGCGTCCTCGAACGAGATTCGGCATGCCCACCGAATCTGAGAAGGGCGCCCCAAATCTGAGGGCGCCCCAAAATCCATAGAGGGTGCCCCAATTCCATGGAGGGCGCTCACAATTATGGGGAGGGAGCCCCGATGCGATGCACGAAAAGCACCCAAAACTTCGGAAGGGCGCCCTCAAACGCGATGAGGTGCACCCCGAATCTGAGGAGGGCGCCCCCAAACTCATGGAGGGCGCCCCCAAACCCATGGAGAGCGCCCTCAAACCCATGGAGGGCGACCCCAAATCATAGCACCGTCAAAATGGTTTGGGTGTGTTACATTATTACAATAATGAATTATTTTGGCGCGACACTGCAATTTTGCCACGACAACCTTGCGTCACCACCTGACCATGGCCACTGGCGGATTCAGGAGGGGGGGGGGGGGCATTAGGAGCAAATCCCCCTATCACACCCACAGGAACATGGGGGGATTTAATACAAGTATCCCCCGCGCGTTCCTGCATTGGCTGTAAGAAGTGATGACCAGCCCGCGCCCCACTGGGGGCGGGGGGGGGAGATTTTCTCAATAACTTGAACACTATGATATATATCTAAGTGAAGCTTCCAGTACCTTATGCTGCATCATTTTACGTCTTTTTACCTAATTTCAATGAAATCGATGTAGTACTCTGGGAAATAATGACGTTTTACTGACGTCATGGCTTGCCATTTTTGGTGGAAAAACGATAAATGTTTGAAAAATTGTAGAACATCGCGTTTTGATGCAAATTACAAATAAAAACGACACAAGAAAGGAAACGTCATTTTCTTCAAAATAGCTATCTCGGATTTGCATTTTGGGGTTTTTGACCCCCCAAAATAAAATAATCCACAAAATCAATTGTTGATGATATTTAAAACATGGAATGCACCAATTGGAGCACAGGGTATGGGTGATACCCACACTAAATTCCAAAGCAATATGTTTATTTTTGACTGACTTATGGCACCCAAAGTTTAGGTAATTCATGACGTCATTTTTAAGTTGCGTTTTTTTTGCTTCTAGTGCTCAGATACAGACAAATAAATTGCAAACGCTATATTTCTGAGACAAAACTGGTCTAGAAGCATGCCTTTTTATTTAGATGAATCAATTTCAAGTTTTGAGCTTATGTAACCTGACTTTGAAGCTCTGACCAGAAGCTCTGGAGTCAGGTTGTGAGAATGGCTGCTACTATCGAATCCTGCGTGTAAACTAACCCATACAACATGTGTAGCATTGATTTCGTAGACCTCTTTCCCAGGGCTGCGGAGTCAACATAATTTAAGCAACTCCGACTCCGACTCCGACTCCAACTCCGACTCAGGCCTATATCCGTTTTCCAACCGCATGCTATAAAGCAATATCTGCAATTATATTTGTTCTCCGTTTGTCTTTATTCTAAACAGTATGGAGAACAATAATACGCCGCCCCAGCACGGGCGCAGCGTGCCGGCCACGCGTCCAGCCCAGTCGCACTCGCCTGTAGGCGGCAGAACCCGCGAAACAGGCACCGAGCGGCGAGCGCAGCCAGCTGCCGCCGGCCCAGAACGCAGCAGCTGCAGGCTTCAGGCCCAGCTCGTTCCAGCTCGTCTTCGCTGGAGCCGCTGCTGCTCCCGGATACTGCACTGTCTTACAGCTGGCCAGTCAGTGCGCCGCTCTTCGCAGCCTTGCCTCCGGCAACCAAGTCTACCAGTCAGGGATGTGGATTTCCAAAAAGCATTGGGGGTGCTCAAGGGTGGAAGTAAGGGGGGGGGTCCGGGCATCGTGCCATGCTCTAAATTATTTAAATCGACCGAAATTTTTCATTTTTCCTGATTTTTAAGGAAATCTAAACATCCTATAAAAAGTCAAGTTTGTTTTAAACATAGTTAAATGCACAAGCGAGCTAGAGCCTTTGTGGTCGAGCCGCAGCCACTGGTCACAGTGTTTGGCTGAGCACTTCAAAACTCACAGGACGTAATCATTAATCAAGCCGTAATCAAGCCAATGTCAATAGCCATAGACTACGATTCCGACCATACCTACGATTCTGCTACCTATCTCGGATTTGTTTATATCAGTGACCTAAGGTCAGATAAATGTCGTGGCCTTCCCATTATAAGTCAATATACAAAGGTTTTTGTATCAGAGGATACGCATTAGATCATAATAATTATTTTGAGATTATGTTATTATAGCTCATTCTTGATGACCCAAGTACAATTATTGCTCAGTGACCCCTACAAGATCGAGTGAGGTCATCTGAGGTGACCATCACTTCTTTGCCAATAACTCTTGATAGCATAACATGAAGATAAGAGCGTGAGACCGGCACTACTTGTATGTCTCGTCGAGACGCGTCCGATATTGCGCAGCACGACATATACCTGGTTCACCACATGACCTAAAATTACCTTGACCTGAGGTCAAATTTTGAAGTTGACTTAGGTAACCTGGTCACCATGGTATGATTCGAATCTTCTTGCCGAAACGAGCACAATGACGTTAAAATGGGCGTCGTGTGACCATAAGAGTCGGTGCGTCCAAAACCACAATTATCATCAGATGACGTTAAAATGATTCCCCTATTAGGCGGAAATCTACCGCTAGATGAGTAAACTATAGGTTTCATTTTCCACCCATTTTTTCTAATGGGGTTTAAAGTTAATGTCCCAAGGCCGACAATTATTCTACCGACCAAAGTAATCGCCAATGGCCAAAAAGTCAACTCCGACTCCGGCCAAAACTGCCGACTCAGACTCAGACTTCGACTCCAACTCCGCAGCTCTGCTGAGTCTTGCCAATAGTGACCTTTTGTGACCTGACCTTGACCTTGACCTTTGCTTACAATTTCACTTTTGCTTATGCGGGATATGCATTATGCTTTTGAGAGCACTTTGTGCGATAATAGTCGCAATCTAAGGCTTTGGATGGAGAGTATGGCCCAAAAACTCAAATACCTCAATTTTGACCTTTGACCTAACCGTGACCTGACATGTGACTTTATTTGGAAAATTGTGCGCAAATGTTTCTCATTGAGAGCTTTTGAATGCCGCCTTGTGCGTCTCGCTGCGGTTATTGGTTCGGAAGATAACGAGGGAGGGGGCAGAATCTTCCCCCAGTGGGGTGTGTTCGGCTTAATACCCCAGCGGGGCGCGGGTTAAATGATAATTAAAAACTCCTCTCCCTTGTCAACGATTTTTTTTTAATGAGGACACCCTCCCCCCGCCCGTCAACAGCTGTTTGCTCTGACGACCCGACACTCTCCCCCCACACCTGCTCAACGACTCATCGCGCTGACGACCCGACACTACCCACACCTGCTCAACGACTCATCGCGCTGACGACCCGACACTACCCACACCTGCTCAACGACTCATCGCGCTGACGACCCGACGCCGGCGCCCCCCTCCCCTCCTCAGGTGCCAAAAAATGCGCCCCCAAGCCTGTAGCCCCCCTCAATGAAAATTATGGATCCGCTCCTGCCGGGCGTGGGCTAATTTTGGAGATGGGCACGTCCCCGCCCCCTCTGCGGCGGAACACTTGCGCTAGTTAGGTGTCCTCGTACGGCGCCTGGCGCTGTACGAGGACATCCGCCAGTCCCCATACAGCGCCATGGCGCCAATGTCCTCGGATTTCCGTGGATACAAAATCTATGAAAAAGATGGACATGATGTTTTTCCTAAGAGACGTTCATGGCACACTGACGGATATAAATCATACTTGAACATTTTTCTTTCAATAAATATATATTTTTTATTCAGATTAGAGCCACATAACCATCTAAAATGGCCCCGCAACACAGCGCCAATTTGTTCATAATGGGCGCCAAATGTCCCCTCCATTTTTTGATACTGTGCCGCAGAACACAATTGGCGCCTAAAGAGTACATCCACGGTCTAGGTAGGGAACGCGCAAGGGGGGGGGGGCATACTTGTATTGCATTCCCCCCCCCCCCCCCCACACATTCCTGTGTGTGTGTGGGGGGGGGGGGGGGCATTCATTTGCTCCTCATGTCCACCCCTTGGATCCGTCAGTGGGGGATCCAGGGGCGGACATACCCTCCCCCTTAGTTTTTTTTGGTTGAAAATAGCGGAAAACGACGCCATTTCGCCCCGCCGTTTTAGTTACAACTGCTTGCCTATCAATTGCCCAAATACTTTTAATTTGTTTACCTCGGGTCTCCTCAGGTCACGTCACAAGTCAAGTCTAGTGATCCCACCTCCAAAAATGCAGAGGTCAAGAAATCCGGCAACTCGTCAACTCGTCGTGGGTAACCAGTCAGCCCATTCAGTTAAAGCCCAAGTAACCAATCCAGATAACCTCCCCAAGACTTCGCTGACGCATTCACACTGTCTGAGAAGAAATTCGCCGATATTATTTCCCGTTTTCTACAGTTGAGTCTGACGACATCTCATTATTGACGCTTGAAAGTTTTGAGTTATTAGTTTGGTGCTGACTCAGTAAAATATGGTGGAAAATTGAATATCATGTATAGTAGAAATGTAATTAATTTGGTGCTAACTCAATACAAAACGGCGACAATAATATGTTACCCAGGATTGAGATGGTCCTGATCATGTGTCGTCAACTCTCAGGTAGCCAAGTAGACACGGGTATCCCGTTGGTAAGACGATACAGAGTTAGTACTTAACAATCAAACAGTTATTTGTTTCTAACTTAGTGGTTTCTTTTTATTAACAGTTTAGAATAATGAATTGTGTGCATGGTTAAATAGTACCGGTGGACATTTGAGGCGAGCCCAAACAAGGCAGAAAACCTGAGTTATATTTGGTTATTTTTGGGCAGTACTTTGAAATAGAGATGGTCTGACCAGCAATTTGTCCACGAGGTATCCATGCCAGGTAGCCAGCCCTGGCCAATCAGGACACATTTGAAGCCGTTTGAAGGCACCCAGGCCGTTGTCATCCCAATGCCTATAAGCTGATCAATTTTCGGCACCGACGACGTCACCGGGGGAATTAGTTTTTGGATCTCTGAGTTTCCTTGACATTAATATGAGACTTCATACTGTCTAACATACATTATTGATGTTGCACTTTACATGTGTCACTTGCGAAGTAGTGTTGCATATATTTAGCTTGCTATGCCGGATATAAGTATTCCCTCGGAGACGTCATGGCAGATCTTGCGCAGCAGGGACGGTTCTACCTTGGCCTTGGAAGGCACCCTGGTTCACCGGTTTGAAGCTGCTCTGAAAGCGTTTGCCAGTTGGTCAGTTGCTGCTTTGAAAGCGTTATTAATTTAATTGCCTTGGGTCAGTTGTGAGTTCGTGACGAGTGTGTGAGTGTGTGTGTGGCTAGATCGGATAAGGATGCCGGTGCGAGAAAGGGCTAAGAGTAAGTGTGGTTTGCCAAATCCAGACAAGCCTTGGCTGATTTGTAGCTTCAATGGTGTTAACATGACAAGGCATCACAAACAAGTGCACCAGAAGAAGCAGAATTTGAACGCTGCAGACAAGGCGATATATACCAGGTGGCTTCATCCCGACTGCGCATGTTTCTGCGCAGGTTCATAAGTGACGTCATCAAGCGAATACCCGGGACACCCGTAGCCGGGAGAAACCCGCTGCAGTGCAAAGCGGATATAGGGGTGGGAGAAAATCAAATACATTGATGCGGGTGTGGAAATGGAATGAGGTGCGGAATTAAGGTATTATGATAGGGGATGATTGGTAGATAACAAAATGGTGATTTTAAAGGCATGTTAATGCCTAATAAAGCGTTCATTACGGTCCCGGTTAGCATGTCTGTAGTGGACGAGCCGCCCATTTTTAGGCCCAAGATGCGCCGAACAGATTTCAAATTTTATGATTTTGGAGGCAACATAAGGACACAAAATGACGTTCTAACCGGGACAGCGGAGGGGGACGGCCCGCAGCGACGGATTTAACGTTATATATGGGCGACTTTTAACCCCAAAAAATCGCATGCAAAACAAGCGATTTCGACCAAATATGACGTTCACCCCATTCCCTTGAGGAAAATCCTCGCTACGTGCCTGAGTTCTACATAGGTAGAGTTACTAATGTGTACCGGAGACAACTGCAGACTCTTAATCAACCTGCCCCAAGGGAGCCCAGCAGACCCCAGCCAGCCAGCAATTTAAATACGGCCCCGAACGGACAGAATAAACTGGCCAATGTCGGTGTGGGGGACCGGTATGCAGAGGCGCGCGTCCTTCTCACTTGGCTACCCGGTTGAGATACAGTTTATCGGTTCGCACACGTTAGCCGAACCTAAAAGCTTCAGGCGCCTCATAAGTCACATGCGTCTCGCACAGTCCAGCCGAGACTCGGCTGTTGTTGTAAATTCCCTTAGGCCGCCGATGGCGGCGTAAGGGAAGTCGCTCGTTAACGCGAGCGACTTGAAACCAAAATGTTCCGAATTCGCATCTGGGTGGCCCGTGGCGGAGTATCAACCATCGCTTCCCTGCTTGCAGCAACACACTAAGCAGAATAGCTGAGGCAACGGCGGAAGACATATTTATAGATATAAGCATGAGTATTACAGCATTTCAGACATTAAGACATAAGCATTTAAGACATAATGATTACACAAAGTCACGGAGCAAGAAAGAGGGTCCAGTGACGCGTGACAATACCGGCGCCGAAGATGGCACCGGACCCGGACGAGGAATCGACCGCCTGGCAACAGTTCTAGAGCGTCCCGAGCTGCAGGGCTCCTGGGCAGGGTCATCCGCCGCTGCTCACCCGCACCTAGCGACGGCTCTCACACCAGGCAGCAACGGCTCGCCCGCACCCAGCGACGGCTCTCACACCAGGCAGCAAAGGCTCTCACACCAGGCAGCAAAGGCTCTCACACCAGGCAGCAAAGGCTCTCACACCAGGCAGCAAAGGCTCTCACACCAGGCAGCGACGGCTCGCCCGCAACCAGCGACGGCACTCACACCAGGCAGCGACGGCTCTCACACCAGGCAGCAAAGGCTCTCACACCAGGCAGCAAAGGCTCTCACACCAGGCAGCAAAGGCTCTCACACCAGGCAGCAAAGGCTCTCACACCAGGCAGCAAAGGCTCGCCCGCAACCAGCGACGGCACTCACACCAGGCAGCGACGGCTCTCACACCAGGCAGCGACGGCTCGCCCGCACCTAGCGACGGCTCGCCCGCACCCAGCGACGGCTCGCCCGCACCCAGCGACGGCACGCCCGCACCCAGCGACGGCTCGCCCGCACCCAGCGACGGCTCTCACACCAGGCAGCAAAGGCTCTCACACCAGGCAGCAAAGGCTCTCACACCAGGCAGCGGCTGCTCTCACACCAGGCAGCGGCTGCTCGCCCGCACCTAGCGACGGCTCGCCCGCACCCAGCGACGGCTCTCACACCAGGCAGCGGCTGTTCTCACACCAGGCAGTGGCTGCTCGCCCGCAACCAGCGACGGCTCACACCAGGCAGCGACGGCTCTCACACCAGGCAGCGGCTGCTCGCCCGCAACCAGCGACGGCTCACACCAGGCAGCGACGGCTCTCACACCAGGCAGCGACGGCTCTCACACCAGGCAGCGGCTGCTCGCCCGCACCTAGCGACGGCTGTTGTTGTTGTTGTTGTTAGTTACCTCCAGCCGGCGGCGCAGCCGCCGAGGTAGCCTCACGTCTCTGGAGGGCCCTGGCAGCGGCCTCCAAGGTCACCACCTCGTCGTCGCTCCAGACGAGTTGGTATGTCGTGTTGATGGTACCGAGGCGCCGGAATCGGAACGTCATCAG
This sequence comes from Chirona hameri, assembly GCA_036785665.1. Lineage (NCBI taxonomy): Eukaryota > Metazoa > Arthropoda > Thecostraca > Balanomorpha > Balanidae > Chirona > Chirona hameri. The sequence continues at coordinate 2,937 of JAXIVJ010017601.1, read as the reverse complement.
GGCCGGGCACCTCATCAGCACATGTGCTGGAGTATCAGCCTCCTCCCGGCAGATTGGGGGGCCGCCTCCCCCTGCAGTCAAGGCTGCTGCACTGGGGGCCCTGTCGGGATGGGCTCCGACCGATCCGGTGCAGGTATGCTGTCGAGCCGGACCAGTGGCCAGCCGCAGCTGGTGGATATCTACCGCTGCTGATCCAGGCTCCTAGAATTGCTTTGGAGATGGAGTGCGGAGTGGAAAACTCTTGACTAAAAATAAGTATAAAGAGTGGAAAATTAACCCGCGCACTGCAGGGGCTTTGCGCCGAACACGAACTGCAGGGGGGTTGATTTCCGCCCCCCTGATATCTCGAAATCTACGCAACGTAGCGAGAAAGGGAAAAAGGCATTTGATAGCTTCATACATGTTCTATTGAAAGTATTCCAGTATTTTTTTTTAAAGTCAGGTCAAAATTGAGGTCACCAGAGGTCATCAAAGGTCAAATTTTCCAGTTTTTCCTGTTTTAGGACATCGCTCCAGAAATTCCCATATATCTCAGAAACGATGATAGTTAGAAACAAACGGAAAAAAGCAAACGCCAGCCAGTGAAATTTTTAATCGCTAAGGTGTCCTCAGATTTGATCTCAGGTCAATATTTGAGGCTCCAGAGGTCAAAAAGAAAAATGCCGTTTTTTTGCTAAATCGTTTTTTGCTATAACTTTTTACTTAATAAAGATAACGGAAAACTGTTTACGCCAATGTGTTTATCTTGTCAAAGGTACTTTGAATGATATATATGGTGATCTTGTTAAGTCAACTTAACAATTTGACCCGAGGTCAAGGTCAAGTGGTGACCCAAGTAGGACATGTTGCATATGGGAAGATGTGTCTCGACGAGACAAACACATTGATGTCTGTTTTACTTCTCTATCTTCATTATGTCGAAAGTTATTGACAAAAAAGTGATGGTGATCTCGCATGACCTCAAATGACCCGTAATAGGGGTAACTGAACAAAACTTACACTTGGATCATCAAGAATATCCTATAATAACATGATCCAGAAGTAATTGAACTAGTACCATGCATATCCTTGAAATAGGAAGCATTTGTATATTTCCCCATTGACTTATTATGGGGAGGTTACGAAATTGACCTAACCTTAGGTCACCGATATCAAAATTCTGAGTTACACGAATTGTAAGTACTGATGCCCTTATGACATCCTGTAAGTTTCAACCTGATCGGTGAAAAACTCTGGCTTTGGCACAACTGCAAACATTTTTGGTGGTGGGGTCACTTGACCTGGTCTGGTGACCTGACCTGAGATGACCCGATCATATTCTTTTCTCAAAGTGTGCGCAATTGATGTCCTAACAGGTGTATCAAAACCCGGCGGCGCTGCGTGCCGCCGTTTTTTTCGCTATCTTTGAAAAACCTGAGGGGGGGGCGGAAATCAACCCCCCTGCAGTGCGCGGGTTAAACCAAAAAGCATATGTACCAGGCTTTATCACCCAATTACCTGCTCACCAAAATTAGTTATTACCTATGCCAATTCTTACCTGTCTTTTCGTCCACAGGCTGTCCCTATCATTACATCCATAAATCAGTATCAGGTTTCCAATTATCCAATACATTTTAAAATAAGGAGTGGAAAATTCATAGTAAAACTCAGGAAAAAGAGTGGAAAAATAGTATCCATAGGGTGTCATTTTCCACCCAAATTTCCCAATTCTAGGACACTGTACTGATCGCTCCCCCAGGGACACCGGCGGCGGCAGGCCGGCGCCCAACAGCGTCCGATACGAGCGTCCGATAGCGACGGCTCGCCCGCACAAAGCGACGGCTCTCACACCAGCTAGCGGCTGCACGCAGCGAGAGGGGCACGGTGCCGCTACCCATCTAGCTGTGGCTGGTGGCGTGCTGGCGCAGCTGTTTAGCTGCTCGACGATCTGATTGCTGCTTCGTCAAGCTCTGACGCAGCCAGATGACGCGGACGTGCAGCCGAATCCGAGCCAGTCTTCTTGCCACCCGGATGTCCAGCCCCGGGTGCCGACTGCCGATGGCACCCACCAGGCGCTTGATGATGCCGGCCTCGCTGGTGAAGGTTGAACCCATGATGGAGCAGAAGTCGGCGTCAAACTGCTCCACCATAGCCATCCACCACGTCTGTGGCACTTGCAGCCGTACTCGGCTGATGGTAACCAGCCACGAGCTGGGCACGGATGCCAGAAGCGCCTCCGTTGCTTCCGACGAAGGGCAGCCTAGCGACGCATCCACCTGCTTGATTTTGAATGTGACGTAGCTGGCAATGAAGGCTAGGCTGTCGCGCTCCAGGCCCAGGTCGGTTGCAGGGGCAGCATCATCATGCGGCTGGCAGTCGGTGGCTCTGGCGTAGGCGTGGTCCACCTCGGAGGCATTGGGCTGTCCGGATCGACGAACTAAAAACACACATTTGGTTTTGATTAGTATAGGATAGACTGATAGAGTGCATCAAGTACATCGTGAGGCAAAAAGTACTTAACCAAAATGCTGAAGTAAACCACCACAAGCACCATTACACCATTTCTTTTTTATATTTTTAGAGGGACATATTTTCAACAACAAAAATCTTCTAAAAATAATAAAAAATCAGTCATTTTTTCTCTCGAAATAGAGCCCTTCAGGCCCTATTTCCAAAGGGGCACAGTTTCAAATAGATCCTATCTAATCTAGCTCACAAATATAAACCTAAACCTAAACTTAATTTTCAGCCACTGGGCAGGCAATCGCATGAATACCTAAGCTTGACACTGTATGAGTTATGCTAACAAAGAACAGTTTTAGAAGTTCATCTATGGCAGCAACAGTAGTCACTCTTACAAACAACATTTAACAAACTAAATTAATTAGGTTCATGCATTACTTGCAAACAAAAACAGCGGGGGATCTTGCTGGATTTCACTATTCACAATCAAATTTT
>JAXIVJ010017600.1:0-25667 GCA_036785665.1 Chirona hameri | reverse complement strand
CTATCTATCTATCTATCTATCTATCTATCTATCTATCTATCTATCTATCTATCTATCTATCTATCTATCTATCTATCTATCTATCTATCTATCTATCTATCTATCTATCTATCTATCTATCTATCTATCTATCTATCTATCTATCGATCTTCTATCTATCTATCTAATCTATCTATCTATCTATCTATCTATCTATCTGTCTATCTATATATATATATATATATATATATATATATATATATTATTGTATATATATATATATATATTATATATAATATATATATATATATATATATATATATATATATATATATATATATATATATTAATTATGTGCGGAAAAGTCTTGCCGCTTTCAAACCATTTGCACTGCTACCAGTTTTTTGTTACAGTTCAGTACACATGTATACAGTTATTATTATCATATGTACTATTGAGCGCTGAACTGACACCGGTCATCGTGATTTACTACCCGAAGAATATGTATATTAAAAACTACATTAATTTCAATATTTTTAATCATACCGAGATGTGCAACCAGGAATAGGGATTACCTGAGTCTGGTTCCAATATACAAATTTCGTTTCCCACGGCCTAACATTAAATTTCACGCCGCTTCGCGGCGTCACATCGGTGGCCATCGTCATAACGAAGCCATCGCCACCGTCTTTGGTTCGTTGTAACGGTGAATTGAATGAATAGCATGTTTAGCCTATTCTCTACAAGGCCCACCGCCTATGTTTCTGGGTTTTATCAGCAAACCCGTAAAAAATTCGCGCCGCTTCGCGCACTAAATAACAAGTGCCTACTATAACATGAAAGTCCACACTAATAATGCTGCAAAGCTTAAATACACGAATAAAAAATAGGTATTTTTTCTTTCGTCATTTCAGCAGACACCCCAACTCAAAAATTATCAGCGACGCCCTTGGGTACAGCTGACAATTGACATGTTTTTGCTCAGCATAAGGCAATGTCGAGACAATACAAACTGCAAGCTGCGATCTTTCTTTTTCGATATCCCAAAGGTCGAAAAGCTAAACAAAATCGTGCAGTTGCAAATAAAGTGCCCAAATCCGGGGGAAAATCGAAATTGGGGGTAGTAAGGTCCGCTAAAAATGGTTTGCCCCCCCCCCCACAAAAAAAAACGGCCGCTGGATCCGCCCTTGCTTAGAATGAATGGTTGTACGTTAGCACAATCTTCCACGCACCAGGGCGGCGCTGGTGTCGCTAATGTATTGAGATAGGGCAAACTTCTCGTCTCCGCGCCGCTCTTGTTTAGCGAGTTGGAGAAATCGAACATCAGTATCGTTTTCTGGTCCTCAGAGCAAAGGAAAATCATAGGGCCGTTTTGAATCTTGATTAGTGACACAAACCCTAGTGTCAGTAGCGTATTTGTATTTGTATTTGTATTTGTATTTGACGTTGGACCCCATCCACGCCGAAGCGGCTATTCCGGGGCCACAATTCGCTCGTACCCAGGATTCGCTCCAGGAGGGGGCAAATTTTGCTCAGGGGGCATAAAGTACCCCACATAAAAAAACCTCACCGGGTTTGGCCCACTATATTTTTAAAAGGCCCACTATACTTTTTTATATTTTATTTTTCACCATTTTCTCGGAAGAAAAAAAATCCTAGTGTACAATACATACGTGCGGCGCTATGTCGCAATGCAGTGGAGACAGCAGATGGGCCGGCGGCGCCCGTTGTAGGGCCGTCATCTGTACTGAACCGTCTCGTGTTAGTGAATTGTCTAGTCTTGTTCTCTAGCTGTCCCCGAGTCCTGACAGGCGCTGCCACCAACCCAGTCATTCGGGGCTAATGCAGCTGGAGATGCTAACTTTTGATCAGATCTGAGAGAAGTAGATGGAATGGAGAATGAGAAAGGAGCCGACGTTAACGAACCAGTTAAAATTGCCCAAATGCTAAAATAACTGATGACCCACCCCAAACAAGATGTTATTCCGATTGTATCTTTGGCATCCAAAAGTCTGTCGCAAAGCTCGAATTCGACGCTGACCGAAGGGGTCGGTGTTCAAATATCTGTCCTACTTCCCAAATACAAGTTACAGTGCTATCTTACGTGATCTTATTTTGTGTATTACTACACTGCAAAACACCTGTCGAATGTTTGCTGAACTGTTGTCGAGTGTGTAGAGTGTCGACCTATCTGAACATTACGTCAGCCAGGTGGGTACGCCATCTGATGGACCAAATGTCATCTAACGAACTTTGTAACCCGCCGGCGGAAGCAGTGGCGTCGCCGAGCATTTTTGAGTGGGGGGTCGGCTGAAAACCCGAAAAATGTACCACATTTTTGCGTGTATTTAAGCCTTTGATTTTTTTTAAAAGTGGATTTTCATGTTATAGTAGGTACTTGTTATTTAGCGCCGTCAAGCGGCGCGATTTTTTACGGGTTTTCCTGATAATACCCAGTACATATAGATAAAATACTATAAAACACATATAGGCGGTGGGCCATGTATAGGATAAGAAGCTAAAAATGCTATAAATTCAATTCAGCGTTACGACTTCGTTATGATGATGGCCACCGATGTGACGCCGCGAAGCGGCGTGAAAATGTTAATTTTAGGTTGTGGAAAACGAAATTGTAATATTGGAAACCAGACCGTGAGATGATGGCCACCGATGTGACGCCGCGAAGCGGCGTGAATTTTTTATTTTAGGTTGTGGAGAACGACATTTTAATATTGGAACTAGACCGTGAGTGGAACCAGACCGTGAGCCAAGCCTCAGGTAACCCCTTTTCCTGGTTATACATCTCGGTACGATGAAAAATATTGAAATGAAGATAGTTTTTTCATATACGGATAGTAGCCTCGGATAGCCTCGGATAGTAAATCACGATGACCGTCGGCAGTCAGCGCTCAATAGTACATATAATAATAGCTGTATACATATGAACCAAACTGTAACACACAACTAGTAACAGTGCAAATGGTTTGAAAGCAGCAAGGGGCAGAACGACTTTTCCGCGCATAAATGGTCCCTGTGGATCTGGAGGAGCCTGGGGGAGATGGCTTGGAGATATGGTCCTGGCCTGGTCCCCAATATTATCTCTTCGGTCCAGCAAGCTGGGCACCGCTTGAGCAGCTTCCGGTTGCCGATGTCCGCGTCTTTGCGTTCGCGTCGCCTTTTTCGGAACTTGGCAGACTAGCTAAACATGTAGCCCGCTTGAAAGTTAATATTTTATGAAGAGAGTGGGCCCTGGTGGAATTCATTTTCACATTTTCAAAATTTGTATAAGCAATGCGAAACTTGTGTCATGCCGCGAAGCGGCGCGAAATTTTCACTTTTTACTGTTTACGATAAATTGTTTACGATACTTTTTACGATACATTGTTAACTTCTCCCGCAAAAAGTGGTGTGTGTGTGTGGGGGGGGGGGGGGGGTCAACCACCTCTCCTTCTGAGAGTGGGGGGTCGGGGGACTGTCCCCCTGACCCTTCCGTCGGCGACGCTCCTGCATGTTACGGATGAAATCTCCTTCGTTTTCCATTCGGAGCAGCGGTGTGTCGAAGGGAAAACTAATGAAATTTCATCCGTAACTGACTGAGCCCATGTCCACGTCACAGGGGTGCCCCCCCCCCCCCCCCACACACACACACACACTTGGCTTCAGCCACCCCAACTTGGACGAGGAAGTAGGTTAAATCCGGGGAGAAATCTGTATTTTGGTGGATTTTGATGGTACTTTAAGCGATTTCCCAGCTCAGCCCCCCCCCCCTCCACACACAACTTTTCTGGAGAAGCTATGCCCCTGCCACGTCGTATTTTTCATATTCCAAGCTTGATTTTAATAGGAATTACATGCAAACTAGAATCAGCTTCCGCCATAAAAAGTGTGTTTGGGGGGGGGGGGGGTCGGCCGCCATAAAATGTGAGGGGGGGGGGGGTCAACCCCCCGGTTTTAAAAGTGGGGGGTCGCGACCCCCCCCCCCCCCCGTCAGCGACGCCCCTGGGCGGAAGAGTGAACGTAGTTTGTGCCGAGCCGGCGGAACAACGGCTGACTGAAGAAGGGGCAGTTTCGAACTAGAGACGGGCGTCGCGGCGCTCCGGGTACCGACGCTGCACAGAGGCTACTCTGTCCGCCACCGCCGCCGGCGTGTCGCCCCCTCCTCTCCCGGAAGTGGAGAGGCCAGATTCAGCGACAACTGGCCGCCGTCTGTGGCTGCGGAGGGGCGCATCTGATCACCATCCCGCCGCGTCGGGACGTCTCCCTGACGCCTAGCTGTGGTGCGGGCTGCTCACACACCATCCCGCCGCGTCGGGACGTCTCCCTGACGCCTAGCTGTGGTGCGGGCGCATCTGATCACCATCCCGCCGCGTCGGGACGTCTCCCCGACGCCTAGCTGTGGTGCGGGCTGCTCACACACCATCCCGCCGCATCGGGACGTCTCCCTGACGCCTAGCTGTGGCTGCGGGCTGCTCACACACCATCCCGCCGCGTCGGGACGTCTCCCGGACGCCTAGCTGTGGTGCGGGCTGCTCACACACCATCCCGCCGCATCGGGACGTCTCCCTGACGCCTAGCTGTGGTGCGGGCTGCTCACACACCATCCCGCCGCGTCGGGACGTCTCCCGGACACATAGCTGTGGTGCGGGCTTGCTCACACACCATCCCGCCGCGTCGGGACGTCTCCCGGACGCCTAGCTGTGGTGCGGGCTGTCTGATCACCATCCCGCCGCGTCGGGACGTCTCCCTGACGCCTAGCTGTGGTGCGGGCTGCTCACACACCATCCCGCCGCGTCGGGACGTCTCCCTGACGCCTAGCTGTGGTGCGGGCTGCTCACACACCATCCCGCCGCGTCGGGACGTCTCCCTGACGCCTAGCTGTGGTGCGGGCTGTCTGATCACCATCCCGCCGCGTCGGGACGTCTCCCCGACGCCTAGCTGTGGTGCGGGCTGCTCACTACACCATCCCGCCGCGTCGGGACGTCTCCCTGACGCCTAGCTGTGGGTGCGGGCTGCTCACACACCATCCCGCCGCGTCGGGACGTCTCCCTGACGCCTAGCTGTGGTGCGGGCTGCTCACACACCATCCCGCCGCGTCGGGACGTCTCCCTGACGCCTAGCTGTGGTGCGGGCTGCTCACACACCATCCCGCCGCGTCGGGACGTCTCCCGGACCGCCTAGCTGTGGTGCGGGCTGCTCACACACCATCCCGCCGCGTCGGGACGTCTCCCTGACGCCTAGCTGTGGTGCGGGGCTGCTCACACACCATCCCGCCGCGTCGGGACGTCTCCCTGACGCCTAGCTGTGGTGCGGGGCTGCTCACACACCCATCCCGCCGCGTCGGGACGTCTCCCGGACGCCTAGCTGTGGTGCGGGCTGTCTGATCACCATCCCGCCGCGTCGGGACGTCTCCCGACGCCTAGCTGTGGTGCGGGCTGCTCACACACCATCCCGCCGCGTCGGGACGTCTCCCGGACGCCTAGCTGTGGTGCGGGCTGCTCACACACCATCCCGCCGCGTCGGGACGTCTCCCTGACGCCTAGCTGTGGTGCGGGCTGTCTGATCACCATCCCGCCGCGTCGGGACGTCTCCCTGACGCCTAGCTGTGGTGTGGGGCTGCTCACACACCATCCCGCCGCGTCGGGACGTCTCCCTGACGCCTATCTGTGGTGCGGGCTGTCTGATCACCATCCCGCCGCGTCGGGACGTCTCCCTGACGCCTAGCTGTGGTGCGGGCTGCTCACACACCATCCCGCCGCATCGGGACGTCTCCCTGACGCCTAGCTGTGGTGCGGGCTGCTCACACACCATCCCGCCGCGTCGGGACGTCTCCCTGACGCCTAGCAGTGGTGCGGGCTGCTCACACACCATCCCGCCGCGTCGGGACGTCTCCCTGACGCCTAGCTGTGGTGTGGGCTGCTCACACACCATCCCGCCGCGTCGGGACGTCTCCCTGACGCCTAGCTGTGGTGCGGGCTGCTCACACACCATCCCGCCGCGTCGGGACGTCTCCCTGACGCCTAGCTGTGGTGTGGGGCTGCTCACACACCATCCCGCCGCGTCGGGACGTCTCCCTGACGCCTAGCTGTGGTGCGGGCTGCTCACACACCATCCCGCCGCGTCGGGACGTCTCCCTGACGCCTAGCTGTGGTGCGGGCTGTCTGATCACCATCCCGCCGCGTCGGGACGTCTCCCTGACACATAGCTGTGGTGCGGGCTGCTCACACACCATCCCGCCGCGTCGGGACGTCTCCCTGACGCCTAGCTGTGGTGCGGGCTGTCTGATCACCATCCCGCCGCGTCGGGACGTCTCCCTGACGCCTAGCTGTGGTGCGGGCTGCTCACACACCATCCCGCCGCGTCGGGACGTCTCCCTGACGCCTAGCTGTGGTGCGGGCTGCTCACACACCATCCCGCCGCGTCGGGACGTCTCCCTGACGCCTAGCTGTGGTGCGGGCTGCTCACACACCATCCCGCCGCGTCGGGACGTCTCCCTGACGCATAGCTGTGGTGCGGGCTGCTCACACACCATCCCGCCGCATCGGGACGTCTCCCTGACGCCTAGCTGTGGTGCGGGCTGCTCACACACCATCCCGCCGCGTCGGGACGTCTCCCTGACGCCTAGCTGTGGTGCGGGCTGCTCACACACCATCCCGCCGCGTCGGGACGTCTCCCTGACGCCTAGCTGTGGTGCGGGCTGTCTGATCACCATCCCGCCGCGTCGGGACGTCTCCCTGACGCCTAGCTGTGGTGTGGGCTGCTCACACACCATCCCGCCGCGTCGGGACGTCTCCCTGACGCCTAGCTGTGGTGTGGGCTGTCTGATCACCATCCCGCCGCGTCGGGACGTCTCCCTGACGCCTAGCTGTGGTGCGGGCTGCTCACACACCATCCCGCCGCGTCGGGACGTCTCCCTGACGCCTAGCAGTGGTGCGGGCTGTCTGATCACCATCCCGCCGCGTCGGGACGTCTCCCTGACGCCTAGCTGTGGTGCGGGCTGTCTGATCACCATCCCGCCGCGTCGGGACGTCTCCCTGACGCCTAGCAGTGGTGCGGGCTGTCTGATCACCATCCCGCCGCGTCGGGACGTCTCCCTGACGCCTAGCTGTGGTGTGGGCTGTCTGATCACCATCCCGCCGCGTCGGGACGTCTCCCGGACGCATAGCTGTGGTGCGGGGCTGCTCACACACCATCCCGCCGCGTCGGGACGTCTCCCTGACGCCTAGCAGTGGTGCGGGCTGCTCACACACCATCCCGCCGCGTCGGGACGTCTCCCGGACGCCTAGCTGTGGTGTGGGCTGTCTGATCACCATCCCGCCGCGTCGGGACGTCTCCCTGACGCCTAGCTGTGGTGCGGGCTGTCTGATCACCATCCCGCCGCGTCGGGACGTCTCCCGGACGCCTAGCTGTGGTGCGGGCTGCTCACACACCATCCCGCCGCGTCGGGACGTCTCCCTGACGCCTAGCTGTGGTGCGGGCTGTCTGATCACCAACCCGCCGCGTCGGGACGTCTCCCTGACGCCTAGCTGTGGTGCGGGCTGCTCACACACCATCCCGCCGCGTCGGGACGTCTCCCTGACGCCTAGCTGTGGTGCGGGCTGCTCACACACCATCCCGCCGCGTCGGGACGTCTCCCTGACGCCTAGCTGTGGTGCGGGCTGCTCACACACCATCCCGCCGCGTCGGGACGTCTCCCTGACGCCTAGCTGTGGTGCGGGCTGCTCACACACCATCCCGCCGTGTCGGGACGTCTCCCTGACGCCTAGCTGTGGTGCGGGCTGCTCACACACCATCCCGCCGCGTCGGGACGTCTCCCTGACGCCTAGCTGTGGTGCGGGCTGCTCACACACCATCCCGCCGTGTCGGGACGTCTCCCTGACGCCTAGCTGTGGTGCGGGCTGCTCACACACCATCCCGCCGCGTCGGGACGTCTCCCTGACGCCTAGCTGTGGTGCGGGCTGCTCACACACCATCCCGCCGCGTCGGGACGTCTCCCTGACGCCTAGCTGTGGTGCGGGCTGCTCACACACCATCCCGCCGCGTCGGGACGTCTCCCTGACGCCTAGCTGTGGTGCGGGCTGCTCACACACCATCCCGCCGCGTCGGGACGTCTCCCTGACGCCTAGCTGTGGTGCGGGCTGCTCACACACCATCCCGCCGCGTCGGGACGTCTCCCTGACGCATAGCTGTGGTGCGGGCTGCTCACACACCATCCCGCCGCGTCGGGACGTCTCCCTGACGCCTAGCTGTGGTGTGGGCTGCTCACACACCATCCCGCCGCGTCGGGACGTCTCCCGGACGCCTAGCTGTGGTGCGGGCTGCTCACACACCATCCCGCCGTGTCGGGACGTCTCCCTGACGCCTAGCTGTGGTGCGGGCTGCTCACACACCATCCCGCCGCGTCGGGACGTCTCCCTGACGCATAGCTGTGGTGCGGGCTGCTCACACACCATCCCGCCGCGTCGGGACGTCTCCCTGACGCCTAGCTGTGGTGTGGGCTGCTCACACACCATCCCGCCGCGTCGGGACGTCTCCCGGACGCCTAGCTGTGGTGCGGGCTGTCTGATCACCATCCCGCCGCGTCGGGACGTCTCCCTGACGCCTAGCTGTGGTGCGGGCTGCTCACACACCATCCCGCCGCGTCGGGACGTCTCCCGGACGCCTAGCTGTGGTGCGGGCTGTCTGATCACCATCCCGCCGCGTCGGGACGTCTCCCTGACGCCTAGCTGTGGTGCGGGCTGTCTGATCACCATCCCGCCGCGTCGGGACGTCTCCCTGACGCCTAGCTGTGGTGCGGGCTGCTCACACACCATCCCGCCGCGTCGGGACGTCTCCCGGACGCCTAGCTGTGGTGCGGGCTGCTCACACACCATCCCGCCGCGTCGGGACGTCTCCCTGACGCCTAGCTGTGGTGCGGGCTGCTCACACACCATCCCGCCGCGTCGGGACGTCTCCCTGACGCCTAGCTGTGGTGCGGGCTGCTCACACACCATCCCGCCGCGTCGGGACGTCTCCCTGACGCATAGCTGTGGTGCGGGCTGTCTGATCACCATCCCGCCGCGTCGGGACGTCTCCCTGACGCCTAGCTGTGGTGCGGGCTGTCTGATCACCATCCCGCCACGTCGGGACGTCTCCCTGACGCCTAGCTGTGGTGCGGGCTGCTCACACACCATCCCGCCGCGTCGGGACGTCTCCCTGACGCCTAGCTGTGGTGCGGGCTGCTCACACACCATCCCGCCGCGTCGGGACGTCTCCCTGACGCCTAGCTGTGGTGCGGGCTGCTCACACACCATCCCGCCGTGTCGGGACGTCTCCCTGACGCCTAGCTGTGGTGCGGGCTGCTCACACACCATCCCGCCGCGTCGGGACGTCTCCCTGACGCCTAGCTGTGGTGCGGGCTGTCTGATCACCATCCCGCCGCGTCGGGACGTCTCCCTGACGCCTAGCTGTGGTGCGGGCTGTCTGATCACCATCCCGCCGCGTCGGGACGTCTCCCTGACGCCTAGCTGTGGTGCGGGCTGTCTGATCACCATCCCGCCGCGTCGGGACGTCTCCCTGACGCCTAGCTGTGGTGCGGGCTGCTCACACACCATCCCGCCGCGTCGGGACGTCTCCCTGACGCCTAGCTGTGGTGCGGGCTGCTCACACACCATCCCGCCGCGTCGGGACGTCTCCCTGACGCCTAGCTGTGGTGCGGGCTGCTCACACACCATCCCGCCGCGTCGGGACGTCTCCCTGACGCCTAGCTGTGGTGCGGGCTGTCTGATCACCATCCCGCCGCGTCGGGACGTCTCCCTGACGCCTAGCTGTGGTGCGGGCTGTCTGATCACCATCCCGCCGCGTCGGGACGTCTCCCTGACGCCTAGCTGTGGTGCGGGCTGCTCACACACCATCCCGCCGCGTCGGGACGTCTCCCTGACGCCTAGCTGTGGTGCGGGCTGCTCACACACCATCCCGCCGCGTCGGGACGTCTCCCTGACGCCTAGCTGTGGTGTGGGCTGCTCACACACCATCCCACCGCGTCGGGACGTCTCCCTGACGCCTAGCTGTGGTGCGGGCTGTCTGATCACCATCCCGCCGCGTCGGGACGTCTCCCTGACGCCTAGCTGTGGTGCGGGCTGTCTGATCACCATCCCGCCGCGTCGGGACGTCTCCCTGACGCCTAGCTGTGGTGCGGGCTGCTCACACACCATCCCGCCGCGTCGGGACGTCTCCCGGACGCCTAGCTGTGGTGCGGGCTGCTCACACACCATCCCGCCGCGTCGGGACGTCTCCCTGACGCCTAGCTGTGGTGCGGGCTGCTCACACACCATCCCGCCGCGTCGGGACGTCTCCCTGACGCCTAGCTGTGGTGCGGGCTGCTCACACACCATCCCGCCGCGTCGGGACGTCTCCCTGACGCCTAGCTGTGGTGCGGGCTGCTCACACACCATCCCGCCGCGTCGGGACGTCTCCCTGACGCCTAGCTGTGGTGCGGGCTGCTCACACACCATCCCGCCGCGTCGGGACGTCTCCCGGACGCCTAGCTGTGGTGCGGGCTGCTCACACACCATCCCGCCGCGTCGGGACGTCTCCCTGACGCCTAGCTGTGGTGTGGGCTGTCTGATCACCATCCCGCCGCGTCGGGACGTCTCCCTGACGCCTAGCTGTGGTGCGGGCTGCTCACACACCATCCCGCCGCGTCGGGACGTCTCCCTGACGCCTAGCTGTGGTGCGGGCTGTCTGATCACCATCCCGCCGCGTCGGGACGTCTCCCGGACGCATAGCTGTGGTGCGGGGCTGCTCACACACCATCCCGCCGCGTCGGGACGTCTCCCTGACGCCTAGCTGTGGTGCGGGCTGCTCACACACCATCCCGCCGCGTCGGGACGTCTCCCTGACGCCTAGCTGTGGTGCGGGCTGCTCACACACCATCCCGCCGCGTCGGGACGTCTCCCTGACGCATAGCTGTGGTGCGGGCTGCTCACACACCATCCCGCCGCGTCGGGACGTCTCCCTGACGCCTAGCTGTGGTGCGGGCTGCTCACACACCATCCCGCCGCGTCGGGACGTCTCCCTGACGCCTAGCTGTGGTGCGGGCTGTCTGATCACCATCCCGCCGCGTCGGGACGTCTCCCGGACGCCTAGCTGTGGTGCGGGCTGCTCACACACCATCCCGCCGCGTCGGGACGTCTCCCTGACGCCTAGCTGTGGTGCGGGCTGTCTGATCACCATCCCGCCGCGTCGGGACGTCTCCCTGACGCCTAGCTGTGGTGCGGGCTGCTCACACACCATCCCGCCGCGTCGGGACGTCTCCCCGACGCCTAGCTGTGGTGCGGGCTGCTCACACACCATCCCGCCGCGTCGGGACGTCTCCCTGACGCCTAGCTGTGGTGCGGGCTGTCTGATCACCATCCCGCCGCGTCGGGACGTCTCCCTGACGCCTAGCTGTGGTGCGGGCTGCTCACACACCATCCCGCCGCGTCGGGACGTCTCCCTGACGCCTAGCTGTGGTGCGGGCTGCTCACACACCATCCCGCCGCGTCGGGACGTCTCCCTGACGCCTAGCTGTGGTGTGGGGCTGCTCACACACCATCCCGCCGCGTCGGGACGTCTCCCTGACGCCTAGCTGTGGTGTGGGGCTGCTCACACACCATCCCGCCGCGTCGGGACGTCTCCCTGACGCCTAGCTGTGGTGTGGGGCTGCTCACACACCATCCCGCCGCGTCGGGACGTCTCCCTGACGCCTAGCTGTGGTGCGGGCTGCTCACACACCATCCCGCCGCGTCGGGACGTCTCCCTGACGCCTAGCTGTGGTGCGGGCTGTCTGATCACCATCCCGCCGCGTCGGGACGTCTCCCTGACGCCTAGCTGTGGTGCGGGCTGTCTGATCACCATCCCGCCGCGTCGGGACGTCTCCCTGACGCCTAGCTGTGGTGCGGGCTGTCTGATCACCATCCCGCCGCGTCGGGACGTCTCCCGGACACATAGCTGTGGTGCGGGCTGCTCACACACCATCCCGCCGCGTCGGGACGTCTCCCTGACGCCTAGCTGTGGTGTGGGGCTGCTCACACACCATCCCGCCGCGTCGGGACGTCTCCCTGACGCCTAGCTGTGGTGCGGGCTGCTCACACACCATCCCGCCGCGTCGGGACGTCTCCCTGACGCCTAGCTGTGGTGTGGGCTGCTCACACACCATCCCGCCGCGTCGGGACGTCTCCCTGACGCCTAGCTGTGGTGTGGGGCTGCTCACACACCATCCCGCCGCGTCGGGACGTCTCCCTGACGCCTAGCTGTGGTGCGGGCTGCTCACACACCATCCCGCCGCGTCGGGACGTCTCCCTGACGCCTAGCTGTGGTGCGGGCTGTCTGATCACCATCCCGCCGCGTCGGGACGTCTCCCTGACGCCTAGCTGTGGTGCGGGCTGTCTGATCACCATCCCGCCGCGTCGGGACGTCTCCCGGACACATAGCTGTGGTGCGGGCTGCTCACACACCATCCCGCCGCGTCGGGACGTCTCCCTGACGCCTAGCTGTGGTGCGGGCTGCTCACACACCATCCCGCCGCGTCGGGACGTCTCCCGGACACATAGCTGTGGTGCGGGCTGCTCACACACCATCCCGCCGCGTCGGGACGTCTCCCGGACACATAGCTGTGGTGCGGGCTGCTCACACACCATCCCGCCGCGTCGGGACGTCTCCCTGACGCCTAGCTGTGGTGCGGGCTGCTCACACACCATCCCGCCGCGTCGGGACGTCTCCCGGACACATAGCTGTGGTGCGGGCTGCTCACACACCATCCCGCCGCGTCGGGACGTCTCCCTGACGCCTAGCTGTGGTGCGGGCTGCTCACACACCATCCCGCCGCGTCGGGACGTCTCCCGGACACATAGCTGTGGTGCGGGCTGCTCACACACCATCCCGCCGCGTCGGGACGTCTCCCTGACGCCTAGCTGTGGTGCGGGCTGCTCACACACCATCCCGCCGCGTCGGGACGTCTCCCGGACACATAGCTGTGGTGCGGGCTGCTCACACACCATCCCGCCGCGTCGGGACGTCTCCCGGACGCCTAGCTGTGGTGCGGGCTGCTCACACACCATCCCGCCGCGTCGGGACGTCTCCCTGACGCCTAGCAGTGGTGCGGGCTGCTCACACACCATCCCGCCGCGTCGGGACGTCTCCCGGACGCCTAGCTGTGGTGCGGGCTGCTCACACACCATCCCGCCGCGTCGGGACGTCTCCCTGACGCATAGCTGTGGTGCGGGCTGTCTGATCACCATCCCGCCGCGTCGGGACGTCTCCCTGACGCCTAGCTGTGGGCGGGCTGCTCACACACCATCCCGCCGCGTCGGGACGTCTCCCTGACGCCTAGCTGTGGTGCGGGCTGTCTGATCACCATCCCGCCGCGTCGGGACGTCTCCCTGACGCCTAGCTGTGGTGCAGGCTGCTCACACACCATCCCGCCGCGTCGGGACGTCTCCCGGACACATAGCTGTGGTGTGGGGCTGCTCACACACCATCCCGCCGCGTCGGGACGTCTCCCTGACGCCTAGCTGTGGTGCGGGCTGTCTGATCACCATCCCGCCGCGTCGGGACGTCTCCCTGACGCCTAGCTGTGGTGCGGGCTGCTCACACACCATCCCGCCGCGTCGGGACGTCTCCCTGACGCCCTAGCTGTGGTGCGGGCTGCTCACACACCATCCCGCCGCGTCGGGACGTCTCCCTGACGCATAGCTGTGGTGCGGGCTGCTCACACACCATCCCGCCGCGTCGGGACGTCTCCCCGACGCCTAGCTGTGGTGCGGGCTGCTCACACACCATCCCGCCGCGTCGGGACGTCTCCCGGACGCCTAGCTGTGGTGCGGGCTGCTCACACACCATCCCGCCGCGTCGGGACGTCTCCCTGACGCCTAGCTGTGGTGCGGGCTGCTCACACACCATCCCGCCGCGTCGGGACGTCTCCCTGACGCCTAGCTGTGGTGTGGGCTGCTCACACACCATCCCGCCGCGTCGGGACGTCTCCCTGACGCCTAGCTGTGGTGCGGGCTGCTCACACACCATCCCGCCGCGTCGGGACGTCTCCCTGACGCCTAGCTGTGGTGCGGGCTGTCTGATCACCATCCCGCCGCGTCGGGACGTCTCCCTGACGCCTAGCTGTGGTGCGGGCTGCTCACACACCATCCCGCCGCGTCGGGACGTCTCCCTGACGCCTAGCTGTGGTGCGGGCTGTCTGATCACCATCCCGCCGCGTCGGGACGTCTCCCTGACGCCTAGCTGTGGTGCGGGCTGCTCACACACCATCCCGCCGCGTCGGGACGTCTCCCTGACGCCTAGCTGTGGTGCGGGCTGCTCACACACCATCCCGCCGCGTCGGGACGTCTCCCTGACGCATAGCTGTGGTGTGGGGCTGCTCACACACCATCCCGCCGCGTCGGGACGTCTCCCGGACGCATAGCTGTGGTGCGGGCTGCTCACACACCAGCTCACACACGGCGGCAGGTTGTCGCCTCTCACCGCGGCCCGTCTGAAGACAGCCGCCGCACGCTCCGCTGGCTCCCCTCCGGTGCGCGGTGTGTCTGTGAAGACACCCTCCTCAGTCCTCACGCACCGCTGTCCCCCCCCCCCCCCCCCCCCCGCGGTCCGCCGTCCCGTCCCTCGGTCCCGGCTGGAGCGGTTCCATTACAAGGCAGCCTGGGGCGGACTGGCCGGCGGAGAGGTGAAGGGGCCGCGCGGCGGGTGGGCCGCGCGGCGCACAGCGCAGCCGCTCGCCGCCGAAATGTGCCTGGCGCCGCACAATGGCGCCGGCTTTTAGCCGCGCTTGTAAAGTGGGGAAATCATCGCTGGGAATGGGGGTCGATTCAAAGCGGCCTTGTCGGCATTGCTGGCGCTGGAATGGCGACTGTGGCGCTCCCCAGGCGAGCGGTGGGCTCCGCTGGTCTGTTGTCCGCGCCTATATAGCGCCTGCCCTGCCTCCGTCGGTCGGTTTCGCTTCCATTGTCCACTGGGTCGGCGGCGATCAGGCAGTGATCGGTCGGGCCAGTGGGATGAGACGAGGAGCTATTCGCGCATCAGTCGCTGGCGGAGAGGAGGTATTCAGCCGTCTGAAGGCGCCAGAGAAGCGGTCTCGAGGTGAGGGTCACTCACTATGGACACGATTGTCCGGGCTGGGCCAGGCGGCTGGAAGCCAGCTGCGCGTTTGGAGTTCCTGTGTGATCGAAACTAGTTGTCTTGCGACTGCCGACGGTCGGGCTGCATATTTTCGAGAGTGAATAACCCGACAAATGCAGCGAAATAACTGAAGGCTCACAATCATCAATCTTAGTTTCAACAGTCGGGTGCGAACACAACTTCCTGTTTATGTTTAATAGATGTTTGCACATACTCGCCTGCGGCCTGCTAAGTGAGACTGTCACGGTTTCTACAGCTGGCCGCTGATCGCGCTTCCAATCCTCATGTAACTCTCCGGGAGCGTCACACCGACAGTTCGTATCTTCCCCGTGCGGATGCATTTTGCACGCCCATGCAACTGCAGGCGATATCCGCAGCAATTTCCGCCTGAAAACGGAATAACCCGCGGCACGTCTTGGTCGACAAGCCATTCCTTGTTACGGACGGAGGGCGGGCAGACGGCTTTACGTAAACGTGAAGCTGCTGCGGAGCCCTTGCAGGCGAGCTGACAGGCGGCGAGAGAAGCCGACACAGCCTCTCCTTACCAGAGGGAGAGCTCAGCCTAACCAAGACTAGCGGCAGCTCAGTGCCTAGCCCCTGCTCAGTGCTCAGCCTGAGATGGCCGCCCAAACAGCCCGGGCAGCCCAGCGGCGGTGACGGGCTGTCCAGTTGCAGCGCCGATGATGGATTGAAGGCTCTTTGTTCGTTGACTGCCTGTCAACTGTCAGCTTACTGCAGCGGGGCGGGTATTGGTCGGTCAGAACCGTCTCCGGTTATCCATTGTTAGCGACGTCAGTGGACTGTGCGGGCTGGTATTGGTCGATGTTCGATGTATTGGACCATCTGGGATTGGTCGATGTTCGATGTATTGGACCGTCTGGGAATGGTCGATGTTCGATGTATTGGACCGTCTGGGATTGGTCGATGTTCGATGTATTGGACCGTCTGGTATTGGTCGATGTTCGATGTATTGGACCGTCTGGGATTGGTCGATGTTCAGTGTATTGGACCGTCTGGTATTGGTCGATGTTCGATGTATTGGACCGTCTGGTATTGGTCGATGTTCGATGTATTGAACCGTCTGGTATTGGTCGATGTTCGATGTATTGGACCGTCTGTGATTGGTCGATGTTCGATGTATTGGACCGTCTGTGATTGGTCGATGTTCGATGTATTGGACCGTCTGGGATTGGTCGATGTTCGATATATTCGACCGTCTGGGATTGGTCGATGTTCGATGTATTCGACCGTCTTCGAATGGTCGATGTTCGATGTATTGGACCGTCTGTGATTGGTCGATGTTCGATGTATTGGACCGTCTGGTATTGGTCGATGTTCGATGTATTGGACCGTCTGGTATTGGTCGATGTTCGATGTATTGGACCGTCTGTGATTGGTCGATGTTCGATGTATTGGACCGTCTGGGATTGGTCGATGTTCGATGTATTCGACCGTCTGGGATTGGTCGATGTTCGATGTATTGGACCGTCTGGGATTGGTCGATGTTCAGTGTATTGGACCGTCTGGTATTGGTCGATGTTCAATGTATTGGACCATCTGGTATTGGTCGATGTTCGATGTATTGGACGGTCTGGTATTGGTCGATGTTCGATGTATTGGACCGTCTGTGATTGGTCGATGTTCGATGTATTGGACCGTCTGTGATTGGTCGATGTTCGATGTATTGGACCGTCTGGGATTGGTCGATGTTCGATATATTCGACCGTCTGGGATTGGTCGATGTTCGATGTATTCGACCGTCTTGGAATGGTCGATGTTCGATGTATTGGACCGTCTGGGATTGGTCGATGTTCGATGTATTGGACCGTCTGGGATTGGTCGAAGTTCGATGTATTGGACCGTCTGGTATTGGTCTATGTTCGATGTATTGGACCGTCTGGTATTGGTCGATGTTCGATGTATTGGACCGTCTGTGATTGGTCGATGTTAGATGTATTGGACCGTCTGGGATTGGTCGATGTTCGATATATTCGACCGTCTGGGATTGGTCGATGTTCGATGTATTGGACCGTCTGGGAATGGTCTATGTTCGATGTATTGGACCGTCTGGGATTGGTCGATGTTCGATGTATTGGACCGTCTGGGATTGGTCGATGTTCAGTGTATTGGACCGCCTGGGATTGGTCGATGTTCGATGTATTGGACCGTCTGGGATTGGTCGATGTTCGATGTATTGGACCGTCTGGGATTGGTCGATGTTCGATATATTCGACCGTCTGGGATTGGTCGATGTTCGATGTATTGAACCGTCTGGTATTGATCGGCGTTTAGGTTTCAGGTATATTGGAACGTAGTGGTCTCCGTATTGGACGCCGCAGAATCTGACTGATCCCTCAGCCTGGGTGACAGTGGCCGTATCGGCTGTCAGTGGGACAGCTCGGTGTATCGCCTGCCTGCCTACTGCCTCTCCGGTCTCCGTCCCACCCCAGACCGGCCCTCCACTGCTGAGCTACTGGATCCATCACCGGTCTGTCTCGGCACCACCACGTCAGCCGTGTCCCGGGCTCGGGTACAGCCGAGGGGCGGCACGGACGGCCAGCTGTCTTCTGTACAGACAGGCCGCCGTCTCGGCAGCTGAGTCGAGTCCATTCCTGCCGTCAGATAACTGGACGGAGAAGGGCCGGCGCCCAGTCCCATCACACAGTCAGCACGCACGCCGGCCCGCGCTGTCAAAATGCCGGCCCGGCCCCAGCCCGGCTCGGTCCCGGGCGTTGACCCCGTTTTTCTGTCCAGCCATCATCTATTCTACCACGGCGCGGCGGCGGGCCGGCGCAGACCGTGCGTAGCGTGCATCTCTCAGCATAACCCCGGTCCACACCCGGCGCAGCTCCGGACCCACCCAGGCCGAACCACAGCCCAGCCCCTCCCCCGAACCGACCGTTCCCGGCCGGGGTCGGACCCACCCAGACCTAACCACAGCCCAGCCCCTCCCCGAACCGACCGTTCTCGGCCGGGGTCGGACCCACCCAGACCTAACCACAGCCCAGCCCCCTCCCCCGAACATACCGTTCTCAGCCGGGGTCGGACCCACCCAAACCTAACCACAGCCCAGCACCCTCCCCCGAACCGACCGTTCTCGGCCGGGGTCGGACCCACCCAGACCTAACCACAGCCCAGCCCCCTCCCCCGAACCGACCGTTCTCGGCCGGGGTCGGACCCACTCCGGCCCACCCTTTGCCGGCGTTGGGCCGAGGTTGTCCTCCGCCCGATCTAGTCCGCCAGCCCCGTAGCATTAGACGGCACCCTGACCTTCACACCTGGCTGGATTGCTGACGTCGCCGGCCCAGTTCCCGTCTTCCTCAGGGACGAAAAGAGTCGTAGCGGCATCAAACAATAAAAGGCAATGTCTAAGTAGCGCCGCGGCGCCACTGAAAAGGCGGCGTTTTTCTGCTCTGATTCTTTCGGAGAACGGCACATTTATTGACAGTGAGTTATCATAACGGAGCTATGCATTCGAACCATGCGACTCGGCTGAGCCATGGGCTGCGGCGTATGTGCTAAGCTGGATGGCCGCAGGGGAGCGGCTGAGCTGGGTAGCTGGCCACTGGGCAGAAGGGAGCGCTTGATCTGGGCGACTGGGCAGAGCCTGACCTGGGCAGTTGGACAGAGGGGGTGCTTGATCTGGGCAGCTGGGCAGAGGGGGAGCCTGGCCTGGGCAGCTGGGCAGAGGGGGCACTTGATCTGGGCAGCTGGGCAGAGCCTGACATGGGCAGTTGGGCAGAGGGGGCGCTTGATCTGGGCAGCTGGGCAGAAGGGGGGGGGGCGCCTGATCTGGCAGCTGGACAGAGGGGGCGCTTGATCTGGGCAGCTGGGCAGAGGGGAGGGGGCTAATCTGGGCAGTTGGGCAGTTGGGGCGCCTTATCTGGGCGACTGGGCAGAGGGGGAGCCTGATCTGGGCAGTTGGGCAGAGGGGGTGCCTGATCTGGGCGACCGGGTCAAGCACCTGATCCGGGAGGCTGAGCGTAACGTCTGATCCGCGGGCATCAGAAGCGGGTCACCGGCGGACGAGGCGAAACCGGGCCCGAATGGAATTCTAACGTGGTTGTGTTGGCACGTCATCAAAGCCGCTCGGATTCATTCGCGCTGAAGCAGTTGGCCTTCATTTGACAAAGGTGCGCCGCCGGCCCCGGATGATGCCCAGGCGTCAGCAGATCCAGCCTGGCCGCTCCTCATAATACCTGTTTACTTTGGGGATCGCAACTCCAGCCTAGTAGCAGTCAGGCTTCCAATCATACGCCTTCCTCGACGCTCGACATTCATTCAAAGAATACAGCGACTTAATCATTCCTCAGTTCACAACACTGTACCGGCCAGACACATGCCAGCGGACCTGAGCTGGCCGCTACACAAACCGGCTGTGAGCCTGTGAGCATCGTACGAGCCGCGGCGTGACTGGCGGCGCCTGGTGAGCGGTGAGGGATGTTTGCGGCGGCTCAGCGCGCCGCGACCGGGCGCCGCACTCGGCCCCGTATACCAGCTGCTCACAGCGCGGAAACATCTCCAGCAAACCGCCGCTGACACCAGAGCCGAGCGGCCGCTTTGGGTCGGGCGGAGTCGCCGGCCGGCCGCCGCTCGCGTGACTGGGAAGACGGGCTCACGAGTACAGGGCGCGACTGGGCGGACGGCGCCGATCCTATCTGGCCGCGCGCGGCCGCCCGCCCGACCAGTCGGCCGCGCCGCTATCGCCCAGTATCGCATTAGCCGCGCTTTGCCGCATCAAAGCGACGACGGCGCCGCGCGCGTGGCGGGCTCAGCCGCCCGAGCCGCTAGAAATAGACCCGTCGCGAGCGACGCGGAGGCGCTCCGCCCGCCGCGTCGGTCGGCTGATCGCGGGTCGCTCTCGAGCCGCTCGCGAGCCGCCCGCGAGCCAGACTCGCCGACGGACCCTCGCCGTCTCGACCCCCCCCCCCCCCCCCCCCCCAGCGGCCGGCATTCCGGGCCTGAGCCGCTTCACGCGCGACTGGAAGTGCTCGGCGGCAGGCCCGACCCGACGCTCTGCTCTCTGTGACGTCACAGGCGGTGGGCTGGTGACCGAGCCAGGCCACGAGGAGCCACCATCGCAGGTCCCGCGACACGGACGTCGGACACTGTCCAGCGCATGACGTCGGCGGTGGATGATGAGTCATAGATAAGAGAGGAGCGAGCTAGTCGACGGTATTATGGACAGAGACCGGCGACCTTGTTAAAACATATTTACGTAGTGTTTTTGTTAGACGATAACGTTCGCTAACGCCTGCTACTCCGTGAAAAACACACCGCACAACGAACGCATCGGAGACTCGAGAGAAATTAACTGCACTTAGTCATGAATTCCAATAATTCCGTGCATAAATTACGACAACCAGGCGAAACTGGGCCCTCGGTGAATCATACAACATTAACCTTCCGACATGCGTTATCCATGCTGTCATACAAAGCCTATCCGTCGCCTTGTGGTCAAATTGGCCCGGTCCGGGGTCGAGGGTCGAGTTACACAGCGCCAGTCGGCGTCGTCAGATCGCACCGATAACGTATCACTAACCAGCGGCCGACCGGGCCGAACAAGATGGCTGACCAGATAATTACCACCCGAGCCGCCTCCGTGCGGCCGCTCCGGCTCCGATCAGGGCAAACGGACGGCGCGGTTTGTGGCTGTTGTCTGCAAGGCCCTATAACCGTCGTCTGACTGCTGCAGTTCCGAGCGGAGCAGACCGACGTCATGCAGCACCAGCTGCACCACTCTCCGTGGTCTCCGCTGCACCACTCTCCGTGGTCTCCGCAGCACCACTCTCCGTGGTCTCCGCTGCACCACTCTCCGTGGTCTCCGCTGCACCACTCTCCGTGGTCTCCGCTGCACCACTCTCCGTGGTCTCCGCTGCACGACTCTCCGTGGTCTCCGCTGCACCACTCTCCGTGGTCTCCGCTGCACCACTCTCAGTGGTCTCCGCCGCACCACTCTCCATGGTCTCCGCTGCACCACTCTCCGTGGTATCCGCTGCACCACTCTCCGTGGTCTCCGCTGCACCACTCTCCGTGGTCTCCGCTGGACCACTCTCCGTGGTCTCCGCTGCACCACTCTCCGTGGTTTCCGCTGCACCACTCTCCGTGGTCTCCGCTGCACCACTCTCCGTGGTCTCCGCTGCACCACTCTCCGTGGTCTCCGCTGCACCACTCTCCGTGGTCTCCGCTGCACCACTCTCCGTGGTCTCCGCTGCACCACTCTCCGTGGTCTCCGATGCACCACTCTCCGTGGTCTCCGCTGCACCACTCTCCGTGGTCTCCGCTGCACCACTCTTCGTGGTCTCCGCTGCACCACTCTCCGTGGTCTCCGCTGCACCACTCTCCGTGGTCTCCGCTGCACCACTCTCCGTGGTCTCCGCTGCACCACTCTCCGTGGTCTCCGCTGCACCACTCTCGTGGTCTCCGCTGCACCACTCTCCGTGGTCTCCGCTGCACCACTCTCCGTGGTCTCTGCTGCACCACTCTCCGTGGTCTCCGCTGCACCACTCTCCGTGGTCTCCGCTGCACCACTCTCCGTGGTCTCCGCTCGGATGCTGCAGTGGCAAGTCACCAGCTTTCTGATTATCTTAACTGAATCCAATCCAGCTTCTTAGCATTTCTCCAGCGCGACTGGGACCGCATTGTCCATTTTCATTCATACCCTATTGAACCTGTTCTCGCGCACTGGCCGTCATCAAATCAACACACTCGCTTAAAATAAATTATTATTGCTCGGCTTAGGTTAGGCCACACCAAAATCACACACTCATACATCACAGCTCAAGAACCGCCACCCATATCTCACAGATGTCACACACGCTACACAGTCAAACACTTCCTCCTCACATGCCCATTATATCACACAGCACGACAACCAATATTACGTTACACAGCTGCTAATCGGCTGCCCCTAACACTTCCTATCCTACTTGGTGACTCCCATCCTGATTTACTCACACTTCTTTAGGATTTTCTCCATACAACAAGATTATAACTATTTATATAACGTAATAGCATGGGGTTTACTGTGTAATTTGGCAAAAACGCACAGGTTTTCCCCTTGGCTAGGCTCCGGTTTTTTAATTAATTAGGACTTTTCTCGGCGGAATACACTACACATTAGGTCATTACACATTTTTATTTATTCTATGTTATACTATCTTATGTTATATCATTTTTGTTTTTTACTATTATTATATTTTATCCCCAGGCCCAGGGAGCTTCTGGCCGTCAGGCGTCACCTAACACTTGATATCACACCCCCACACCCCCATTGCTTGGCCCTTGGTCAGCGCAAGAGCCGGGTAGTGAGATTAGGCTCTCACTCACGACATCGCACTGACCCACAATATCACTATCACTGCACACATTGCTGAGTGTGCTCCATTCCTGAGATAGAGGCCAGATGCATACAACATAACTCGCTGCACACGTTTCCCGGGAGTGTATATTCAAAACCGTCATAGACGGCAGAGAATTGCATCCCCGTGGGACCGGCCGCGGCAGAGTTATGTTGAGCACACTCAGAACACCCACACTACCACCAACTAGATCCGATCTGGGCACACCAGATCTGATCTGGAGTGTGCTCCATTCCTGAGATAGAGGCCAGGTACATCAACATAACTCGCTGCACACGTTTCCCGGGAGTGTATAATCAAAACCGGACATTTAGACGGCAGAGAATAGCACCCCCGCGGGACCGGCCGCGGTAGAAGTTATGTTGAGCACACTCCGAACACCCACACAACCACTGACCAGATCCGACCTGGGCCTGTCACCCGCCCCGCCTAATTGTTTTTATTTTTTGTTGAATTTGATTAATTGATTAATTAATCAGTTGATTAATTGATTGATTAATTAATTAGTTTTTATTTATTATTTTATTTTTATTTTAACTAGAATCGTTTTTACTTTTTAGTGTATGCCTGATTATGTGTTGAATGTCTGTGTTCCCTGTTTCGGCCTCCCTCTCGCTATTTGCACCGGACGATCATGAGCCGGTTTAACGTAAAACCTTTGCCTTTGCTTCTGCCTTCTGCTTTTTGTGCCGGACAACATTATCCGACTTAACGTAACGTTAAAACATTTTACCTGGCTAAATCGCCAGTTAACTCCCCCCGGCAATAGCCTTGCGGCTAGCTAGGAAAAAAGCACCAGCCACGAAACTGGTTATTGATTCGACTCTGATTGAATCGATTGTAATCGTTCAATCAAAATCCCTTGAATCAAAGAAGAATCGACTCACCACCGGATTTTGTGATTCATGAATCATGATTGAATCAAAACCCGCATAGAAACAAGGCTGATTGAATCAAAAAGACTGTGCAATGCTATTTCAATGGTGAGTCAAACGTGATTTGATAAAAAAAATTGTGATTCTTTGAATTGGAAAGAATCATTTCTCAAATAGATATCCATGAATCAAACGGTGACTGAATCATTCATATTTCAAAATGAATCGTGATTGAATCCTTCCAAAAAGGTGAATCAATATCCAGTCTGCCAGCCACCAGTCCGACACCAGTCACCAGCACTAGTCACCAGCACTGACACCAGTCACCAGCACCAGTCACCAGCAGGCCAGCACCAGTCACCGGCACCAGTCACCAGCACCAGTCACCGGCACCAGTCACCGGCCCCAGTCACTGGCACCAGTCACCAGCACCGACACCAGTCACCAGCACCAGTCACCAGCACCAGTCACCAGCACCAGTCACCAGCACCAGTCACCAGCACCAGTCACCAGCAGGTCAGCACCAGTCACCGGCACCAGTCACCAGCACCAGTCACCAGCACCAGTCACCAGCACCAGTCACCAGCACCAGTCACCAGCACCAGTCACCAGCACCGACACCAGTCACCAGCACCAGTCACCAGCACCAGTCACCAGCACCAGTCACCAGCACCAGTCACCAGCACCAGTCACCAGCACCAGTCACCAGCACCAGTCACCAGCACCGACACCAGTCACCAGCAGGTCAGCACCAGTCACCGGCACCAGTCACCAGCACCGACACCAGTCACCAGCACCAGTCACCAGCACCAGTCACCAGCACCAGTCACCAGCACCAGTCACCAGCACCAGTCACCAGTCACCAGCACCAGTCACCAGCACCAGTCACCAGCACCAGTCACCAGCACCAGTCACCAGCACCAGTCACCAGCACCAGTCACCAGCACCATTCACCAGCACCGACACCAGTCACCAGCACCAGTCACCAGCACCAGTCACCAGCACCAGTCACCAGCACCAGTCACCAGCACCAGTCACCAGCACCGACACCAGTCACCAGCAGGTCAGCACCAGTCACCGGCACCAGTCACCAGCGTCCAGCACCAGTCACCGGTACCGACACCAGTCACCAGCACCAGTCACCAGCACCAGTCACCAGCACCAGTCACCAGCACCAGTCACCGGCACCAGTCACCAGCAGATCAGAAGCCCCCGTCGACACTACTGTACAATGTACATACATACATACATACATACATGTAAATAAAGGTGACAAGAATGTTGCGGCAATCTTTCGTTGAGCTTCAGCTTCCACATCATCGAGGAGCTCCGGCTGCCAGACCGCTGACGATTTCATCAGCTGTATCTTCATCATCGAGGAGCTCTCCGGCTGGCCGACCGCTGACGTCAGAGCTGTATCTTCATCATCGAGGAGCTCTCCGTCTGGCCGACCGCTGAGGTCAGAGCTGTATCTTCATCATCAAGAAGCTCCCCGGCTGCCCGACCGCTGACGTCAGAGCTGTATCTTCAGTCGGCTGTTTTTCTTCTTCTGGTAATCTGCTGCTGATCTTCTGCTGATCTGCTGCTGATCTGCTACTGATCTGATGTTGCTCTGCTGCTGATCTGCTGCTGATCTGATGTTGCTCTGCTGCTGATCTGCTGCTGATCTGCTTCTGATCTGATATTGATCTGATGTTATTCTGCTGCTGATCTGCTTGCTGCTGATCTGCTTGCTGCTGATCTGCTGCTGATCTGCTGCTGATCTGATGTTGCTCTGCTGCTGATCTTCTGCTGATCTGCTGCTGACCTGCTGCTGATCTGATGTTGCTCTGCTGCTGATCTG
Organism: Chirona hameri; assembly: GCA_036785665.1. Classification (NCBI taxonomy): domain Eukaryota; kingdom Metazoa; phylum Arthropoda; class Thecostraca; order Balanomorpha; family Balanidae; genus Chirona; species Chirona hameri. The sequence continues at coordinate 465 of JAXIVJ010017600.1, read as the reverse complement.
CTGCTGATCTGCTGCTGATCTGCTGCTGATCTGCTGCTGATCTGCTGCTGATCTGATGTTGCTCTGCTGCTGATCTGCTGCTGATCTGCTGCTGATCTGCTGCTGATCTGCTGCTGATCTGCTGCTGATCTGCTGCTGATCTGCTGCTGATCTTCTGCTGATCTGATGTTGTTCTGATGTTGTTCTGCTGCTGATCTTCTGCTGATCTGATGATGCTCTGCTGCTGATCTGCTGCTGATCTGCTGCTGATCTGCTGCTGACCTGTAGCTGAACTGCCGGTGCTCGCTACAGTCGGAATGGAGGTAGCACGTCAGTGCGCTGAGTAGACGTGGACCGACGGCACGGCGGCGGGAGAGCCGATCTGTGATGATGATGTCTGCCAGACTTGATGATGATGTCTGCCAGATTCGCTGGGACGTGCATCCGGCACAGACGGCTGATTAGTCACCCGCTGGTCACCGCTGA
>JAXIVJ010017599.1:0-25667 GCA_036785665.1 Chirona hameri | reverse complement strand
GTCCATTCTCACCCTGTCCCGGTCCATTCTCTACACCCTGTCCCGGTCCATTCTCACCCTGTCCCGGTCCAGTCTCACCATGTCCCGTCCATTCTCACCTTGTCCCCGGTCCAGTCTCACCCTGTCCCGGTCCATTCTCACCCTGTCCCGGTCCATTCTCACCCTGTCCCGGTCCATTCTCACCCTGTCCCGGTCCATTCTCACCCTGTCCCGTCCATTCCACCCTGTCCCGGTCCATTCTCACCTGTCAAGGTCCAGTCTCACCATGTCCCGGTCCATTCTCACCCTGTCCCGGTCCATTCTCACCCTGTCCCCAGGTTCAGTCTCACCTTGTCCCGGTCCATTCTCACCCTGTCCCGGTCCATTCTCACCTTATCCCGGTCCAGTCTCACCCCTGTCCGGTCCAGTCTCACCATGTCCCGGTCCATTCTCACCCTGTCCCGGTCCATTCTCACCCTGTCCCGGTCCATTCTCACCCTGTTCCGCCGCGTCAGCTCCACCAGCTCCTCACACTGGCTGTGCAGCAGCTCTGCGTCCTCGACGCTTAGACGAGCCCCCTCCTCCTCCTCCCGCAGTCTGCCGATACCAGCGGTGATCGGTTCCACAGGGCCGTCTCACATATTCAGCACGCGTGCATACGGGGCGAGAAGAGGCCGCAGCACGGTAGGATAACTTATATGGGTGAGCCCTCTGACAACAGAACTTCAACAGCCATGGAAACTACCCAGCAAGCGAGCAGTTTGGTGACAGGTCTTTGAATTCTTGCTCCCAACACATTATTCGATGCAGCTTTTTAAGCTGACCACGATTATTTAACACCGCGCCCTGGAGGGCCTCTGATAATTACACGCCCTGGAGGGGGCGGGGGCGGATTTCGCCCCCCTCCCTATGATCTAGAAAACCACGCAACGTAGCGACAAGCGGAAAACGACGTTAGATAGCTCGAGACAAGCCCTTTCGAAAGTATTTTGTTCATTTTTTTTCTAAGGCTAATATTGAGGTCACCAGAGGTCATCAAGGGTCAGATTTTCAAGTTTTCGCTTCGAACACACCCCCCCCCCCCCCCCCCAGATATTTATCTCGGGAACTATGATAGTTAGCAGCAAACGTAAAAAGCAATCGAAAGCCCTTAAAAATGCAATCGACATAGGTGTCCTCAGATTTGAGCTCAGGTCAATAGTTTAGGCTCCAGAGTTCATCAAATGTCAAAAAGGGGATTTTTGTTTGCAAAACTGTTTTTCGCAAATAACTTTTTACCTAATAAAGATAAAGCAATAATGTTTACGTCATCGCGTTTGTCTTGTCAAGGTGCTTCGAATCATATTCATGGTGACCGGCTAGGTCAACTGATAAATTTGACCTCATGTCAAGGTCAAGTGGTGACCCAAGTCATGAGACATGTTGCATATTGAGGGACGTGTCTCGACGATACAAACACATTGGTACCATTTTCTCTTATCTATCTTCATTATGTCGATAGTTATTGAGAAAACAGTGCTGGCGGTCACGAAATTGACCTGACCTTAGGTCACCGATATTAGAAATCCGAGATAAACAAATGGTTGGTATCTATGACCTTATGAAGTCCTGCAATATTGAACCGATCGGCGTAAAACTGTGGCTGTGGTACTACTGCAAACGTTTTGGAGTTGAGGTCATCACGTGACCTGGTCTGGTGACCTGACCTGGGATGACCCGAGGCCAAGAATTGTGCATAATGTTGGAAGTTAATTTCTTAACATGTGTGCAAAAATCGGCGGCGCTGCGCGCCGCCGTTTTTGCGCTATCCTTGCAAACCGGAGGGGTGGGCGGATTTCGCCCCCCCCCCCCCCTCCAGGGCGCGTGTTAATAGAAAATTAACGATAAAATATCGTGCCCTCGGCTTGCCTTTCAAGTACAATCGTTTTAATATTATTCACGAGCACGCAAAAATAATGAAAAATCAGCGAAAGAAGCACTCGACGACAGCAGCCGGCGCCCGTTCCTCCGCGCACTACTATAATGCACCTCTCCAGCCGCTCCTGCAGGCGACGGGGGCTCTGCCGGTCCCAGAGAGCGAAGCTGTTCCACACGACATCGGCGGCGTCCCGGCCAGCGCTCAGCATGTTCAGCAGCATGAAGAAGGTGAGCCGGAACTGAGAACGGACCGGGCCTGGCGTCGCTGCGGGGGGGGGGGGACAGGTCAGCCCACAGTTACCAACAGCCGGGGTAATGAAACACTGCTGAAATTGATCTACAAGCTAGCTGAAAAGTTAGCCAAGAGTTCACTGTATCATGTTAGCGTTCATCCATCGAGGTTGGTAGATAGCGCAAGAAGACCGCAGCCAGACACAGCCGGAATACAAGCACGCACACACACACGCGCACACGAAAATGAACAGAAGTGCCGCTATTTTAGCAGCAGATCAGCGCTGTACCGCGCTCTGTCGGTCCTGTCTGACGTCAGCACCACTCACTTGAGATGACCGTCTGCAGCTCCGTCTTCTCCGGACAGTGGGGCACGGCCATGATGATCACGGTGCCGCTTTTATCCTTCCCGCGCCGGCCAGCCCGGCCAGACATCTGGATATACTCAGCTGGAAAATGCATACCACGGCCGGTCAGGCTGCGGCGCGACCCGAGCGGCTGCCGCGACCTTCCCCACTCTCGACAGCAGTGCCCTAGCATTGGGAAATTTGGGTGGAAAACGATACTATTTCTCCACTCTTTCCCAAGTTTTCCTCTTAATTTTCCACTCCTTATTCTAAAATGTATTGGATAATTTGAACTCTATACCGATTTATGGATGTAGTGATAGGACAAGACAGGAAAAGACAGATCAAAATTGGCATAGGTAATAACTAATTCTGGTGAGCGGGTAATTGGACATTGATAACGCCGAGTACAATGGCTTTTGGTTGAATTTTCCACTCTTTATGCTTATTTTTAACCCAAAAAAATCCATTCCGCACCCAAGCTCCAAAGCAATCCCAGGACCCTGCTTGACAGACCAGGGTAGCATGGGACAGAGGCTATGACCATGCCGTTCAGAGGCAGAGCTCTGATTATCCCCATTGACACAGGTCATTGTGAGCTGTTACAAGCCGCGCGGACGAGTTTTTCATGGAACAGGACCCTGCTCTCAGTCATCAACAACTATACAATTATAACGTTGCAATACCACATGCAATATAGCACATGACATTGCAGCGTTAACAAAACGTCATGTGACTTCTTGTTAACAAGAGAAAGTTGTCCCTTCTTTTCCTGACCTCTCACACATGCACGTGAACGCGGCACGTGAACGCTGCACGTGAACGCTGCACGTGAACGCTGCACGTGAACGCTGCACGGGAACGCTGCACGTGAACGCTGCACGTGAACGCTGCACGTGAACGCTGCACGTGAGCGCGCATGCGCACGTACACACGCACACACAGCATTGTCGTACCGGGATGAAGGGCCCGCCTTTCCGACGAGCCGTCCCACTTGGTCATCGAGTCGAACACCACCGTGCGTGTCGGCATGTTGATGCCGATGGCGAATGTCTCCGTGGCGAACAGGACCTGACACAGAAATACACATCATCAGGGGGAAGAGGCGACTGTGGGTAAATGCTAGTTTGGACTTCCAATGTGGAAAATCGTTGAGAATAAGCGAACCGAATGGTTCGGTCATATTTTTGATTTAAAAAAAACATTAAAAAAACAGCGCTTCCACCCATCATTGTATTTATCATCAAACATTTTCTACGTCGATTTATAAAATAATACACTCAGATAAATGTTAAAAAAAAAAACAGTGGGAATAAGCGTCTAAACATGCCATTCGTCTCTCTAAAACTCACCTTCACCAAGCCAACCTGAAACAGCAACTCCACGGTCTCCTTCAGAAAAGGCAGCATCCCGGCATGGTGAACCCCCAGGCCTCGCAGCAGGCAGTCCTTCATTTCACCGACCTGCAGACCGGCCAAACTTCCGTCAGGACCGACTCACACTCAGCCGAGCAGATATACCCAGCAGATCCTGAAAACCAGAGCAAACAATACCACAGAAACAAAATACATTGAAACATATTCGTGTTGATGTTTTAACAGCGCTTTCACCGGCCTCGTCATTTTGCTGAGAAGCGCTTCTTTGCAGCGCCTTCGCGCCAGGTAAGAAAACGTGCAGATAAAATATCGGTCGTATTCCCTTGTAGGTTTATACTTCAATGTATACGTCTCAAATGCTAAGAGATGTTCGATCTCAATGCCTTACACTTACACTTCACTTCAATACGCTTCAGTCATTATTTCCAACGAAGTTGCATCCGCTGATCACATCAGTGTTTACCATTTATCAGCAAAAGTCAGCAATGAGCGCCGCTACTGTTCGTCTCCAGCCACCCACTGTTCGTCTCCAGCCACCCACTGTCCCTCTCCAGCCACCCACTGTCCGTCTCCAGTCACCCACTGTCCGTCTCCAGCCGCCCACTGTCCGTCTCCAGCCGCCCACTGTTCGTCTCCAGCCACCCACTGTCTGTCTCCAGCCACCCACTGTCCGTCTCCAGCCACCCACTGTCCGTCTCCAGCCACCCACTCACCGTCTCCAGCCACACACTGTCCGTCTCCAGCCACCCACTGTCCGTCTCCAGCCACCCACTGTCCGTCTCCAGCCACCCACTGTCCTTCTCCAGCCACCACACCGTCCGTCTCCAGCCACCCACTGTCCGTCTCCAGCCACCCCCTGTCCGTCTCCAGCAACCCATTGTCCGTCTCCAGCCACCCACTGTCCGTCTCCAGCCACCCACTGTCGGTCTCCAGCCACCCACTCACCGTCTCCAGCCACCCACTGTCGGTCTCCAGCCACCCACTGTCGGTCTCCAGCCACCCACTGTCGGTCTCCAGCCAGCCACTCACCGTCTTCAGAGCACGATCTGTCGGACTCAGATGCGTCTCCAGGTCCCGCAGCCGTCGCCGGATCCGCTGCTTCTCTCCATCTGACGTCAGATCGAGCTGGCGCAGCGCCGCCGCCGTGTCGTCGCACCGCCGCCGGGAGAAAACGAACACTATGGCCGGCAGCAGGTGACGGCGCTCCAGGTGACGCACCAGGTCAGTCCAGTGATGCGTGCGCGGAAGCGGCGCGCTCCACCGCCGGGCCAGCGACGCGTGGCCGCCGCCGCCGACACTACTGCGGCTCGACTGGCGCTCCAGGCGGCTCGACTGGCGCTCCGGGCGGCTCGGCTGCCCAGACCGGGGTCGTCGGCGGCGGTTCTCGTGCTGCACTGGTCCTGCTGCGTTGACGGCAGCGGCCGTGTTAGGAGCCATGTCGACCACTGAGCGACGCCTGTCCGGCCGGTGACCACACACCGTGTCGAACGCCAATTGGTAGCTGCAGCAGGCAGGTACAAAGCGTCACAAGCGACCCCTGAGGACGCCACCCCACCTGCCACGTCACCTCTCACCAACAGCCACCCCAAACGGCACGTCGTCACCATCTCATCGACAACCAGGCGTCATACCCCACTCCTCTCCCAGCAGCGCCGCACAGTACCCACCTCTCATCAGAGAAGACGCCATTGTGGTCGAGCACGCAGAATGTGCGCTGTGACTCCAGCTGTCTGTCCCACAGGCCGTCGGCCGGTCCGGTGTACAGCCGGTGTTCCAGAGGCACCGGACGCTGATCACAGCTCACCACGAACACGGGGCGCCGCTGCTCCGCACACACACAGACACAGACACACACACAGACAGACACACAGACACAGACACACACAGACAGACAGACAGACAGACAGACAGACAGACAGACAGACAGACAGACAGACAGACAGACAGACAGACAGACAGACAGACAGACAGACAGACAGACAGACAGACAGACAGACAGACAGACAGACAGACAGACAGACAGACAGACAGACAGACAGACAGACAGACAGACAGACAGACAGACAGACAGACAGACAGACAGACAGACAGACAGACAGACAGACGGACAGACAGACAGACAGACAGACAGACAGACAGACAGACAGACAGACAGACAGACAGACAGACAGACAGACAGACAGACACACAGATGGCGTCTGGCGGTCAGCGGTCCGGCAAAGCAAAGCTGATCTGAAGTGAAGACTCGAGAAAACAACGGCCTTGAACGCTTTAGGAAAGTTTCAGACATTATATCAAGACATGACAAGACCCTCGGATTTCTTGTACATACAGCAAACAAAGTTCTACACACAGCTTACAGGCCCTAAGCCTAAGCCGCAATACATTGGATGAGTGCCTTTTTTGTATAAGTACAGGTGATTAACAACGCAAGCATTAGCCGAATAAGAAATATGCAATGTCAAACTACAACACCATTAACGAAGAACATGTGGTCATCTGCCAGCGAAACGGCACACAGGCTGCACACCAAACATCACGGCACAGTCAGGCACACGAGGCACACGTACTGTACGTGGCACATGTACTGCACGCTGTACTGATTGTACAATTAATACAATTACAGCTGCTGCTACAGTTATGTTGCCACAATGATCACAAGCTCTCACTGTTCAAATGACTGGCTCTGGCTCTCAGTACTGGCTCGACAAGTCTGTACAAAACCAGCCGGTTCAGAATCAGAAGTCGATCCACGTCCTGTCAGTCCTGGTCCGGCGCTGCCCCGCCAGATTGACGATCACAAGCCCAGCACCCCAGATTGAAAGTCTGGCGGACGGGAGCACTGATATTGAGTGTCCTAGGATCTCGAGCTGTCCTGTACGCGCTGCAGCGAGGGCGATCAGAAGCAGACCTACCTTGATGCCTCCGACCCAGGCGGCGATGTCCATAGCGTTTGGTACGGTGGCGGAGAGCATCACCAGATTCACGTGCGGAGGCAGTAGGATCAGGCACTCCTCCCATATGTGACCCCGCTGCGACAGACAGACGGGATGGACGATTCAGGACGAGTCATTACAGGTCAGATGGGGTCGGATCAGGTCAGGTGGAGTCGGGTCGGGTCGGGTCGGGTCGGGTCGGGTCGGGTCGGATCAGGTCAGGTGGAGTCGGGTCGGGTCGGGTCGGGTCGGGTCGGGTCGGGTCGGGTCGGGTCGGGTCGGGTCGGTTCAGTTCAGGCCAGGCCAGGCCAGGACAGGACAGGTCAGGTCGGGTCAGGTCAGGCCAGGTGAATATTAGACTGTGTCAGATCAGATATGGTATTGTCAGGTGAACTCAGGCCTGGATTCACCAGGTCAGGTTGAATCAGAATTTACCAGATCCAGTCACACAAGGTCAAGCTCTGGTCAGGTCGGATAGGGTCAGCCAATTTAACACTTGATTAGTTATATCCAGTGCAATATTTTACAATCCGGTAGATGGTTAATTTGCTTCATATAGTTTACAAATACATCACCAGTGACAGTTTGGTTACGGTAAACCATGTTACGGTTGGTTAAACATTTCGGTTACGCGATTTTTTCAAACAAATAAAATATAAACCCCAAGAAAGTAGTTCATTTTTCCCCAACAACTCACATCCTTATCTCCGATGTAGTGCACCTCGTCGAGGACCACGGTGCGCAGCCTCTCGGTGAGCCAGGGCCGGTTGTAGAGCATGGAGCGCAGGATTTCGGTGGTACAGATCAGGCAGGGGGCGTCCGGGTTCAGCTGGGTGTCGCCCGTCAGCAGGCCCACCTCTTCGAACTGCCCGCGCAGCTCGCCGTACTTCTGGTTAGAGAGCGCCTTCACTGGCGAGGTGTAGATCACCCTGCCGTCGGGGAGACGGACAGTAGGGATCAGAGTTGTGTAAGGCCCAGAAGACAGCAGCTGTGGTGATGGAGGAACGGCTGTTGGCAAGGGAAATGAACGTTAACGGGAATCATTGCATGATAACATATATATATATATATATATATATATATATATATATATATATATATATATATATATATATATATATATATATATATATATATATATATATATATATATATATATATATATATATATATATATATATATATATATATATATATATATATATATATATATATATATGTATGTATGTATGTATGTATGTATGTATGTATGTATGTATGTATGTATGTATGTATGTATGTATGTATGTATGTATGTATGTATGTATGTATGTATGTATGTATGTATGTATGTATGTATGTATGTATGTATGTATGTATGTATGTATGTATGTATGTATGTATGTATGTATGTATGTATGTATGTATGTATGTATGTATGTATGTATGTATGTATGTATGTATGTATGTATGTATGTATGTATGTATGTATGTATGTATGTATGTATGTATGTATGTATGTATGTATGTATGTATGTATGTATGTATGTATGTATGTATGTATGTATGTATGTATGTATGTATGTATGTATGTATGTATGTATGTATGTATGTATGTATGTATGTATGTATGTATGTATGTATGTATGTATGTATGTATGTATGTATGTATGTATGTATGTATGTATGTATGTATGTATGTATGTATGTATGTATGTATGTATGTATGTATGTATGTATGTATGTATGTATGTATGTATGTATGTATGTATGTATGTATGTATGTATGTATGTATGTATGTATGTATGTATGTATGTATGTATGTATGTATGTATGTATGTATGTATGTACGTACGTACGTACGTACGTACGTACGTACGTACGTACGTACGTACGTACGTACGTACGTACGTACGTACGTACGTACGTACGTACGTACGTACGTACGTACGTACGTACGTACGTACGTACGTACGTACGTACGTACGTACGTACGTACGTACGTACGTACGTACGTACGTACGTACGTACGTACGTACGTACGTACGTACGTACGTACGTACGTACGTACGTACGTACGTACGTACGTACGTACGTACGTACGTACGTACGTACGTACGTACGTACGTACGTACGTACGTACGTACGTACGTACGTACGTACGTACGTACGTACGTACGTACGTACGTACGTACGTACGTACGTACGTACGTACGTACGTACGTACGTACGTACGTACGTACGTACGTACGTACGTACGTACGTACGTACGTACGTACGTACGTACGTACGTACGTACGTACGTACGTACGTACGTACGTACGTACGTACGTACGTACGTACGTACGTACGTACGTACGTACGTACGTACGTACGTATGTATGTATGTATGTATGTATGTATGTATGTATGTATGTATGTATGTATGTATGTATGTATGTATGTATGTATGTATGTATGTATGTATGTATGTATGTATGTATGTATGTATGTATGTATGTATGTATGTATGTATGTATGTATGTATGTATGTATGTATGTATGTATGTATGTATGTATGTATGTATGTATGTATGTATGTATGTATGTATGTATGTATGTATGTATGTATGTATGTATGTATGTATGTATGTATGTATGTATGTATGTATGTATGTATGTATGTATGTATGTATGTATGTATGTATGTATGTATGTATGTATGTATGTATGTATGTATGTATGTATGTATGTATGTATGTATGTATGTATGTATGTATGTATGTATGTATGTATGTATGTATGTATGTATGTATGTATGTATGTATGTATGTATGTATGTATGTATGTATGTATGTATGTATGTATGTATGTATGTATGTATGTATGTATGTATGTATGTATGTATGTATGTATGTATGTATGTATGTATGTATGTATGTATGTATGTATGTATGTATGTATGTATGTATGTATGTATGTATGTATGTATGTATGTATGTATGTATGTATGTATGTATGTATGTATGTATGTATGTATGTATGTATGTATGTATGTATGTATATATATATATATATATATATATATATATATATATATATATATATATATATATATATATATATATATATATATATATATATATATATATATATATATATATATATATATATATATATATATATATATATATATATATATATATATATATATATATATATATATATATATATATATATATATATATATATATATATATATATATATATATATATATATATATATATATATATATATATATATATATATATATATATATATATATATATATATATATATATATATATATATATATATATATATATATATATATATATATATATATATATATATATATATATATATATATATATATATAGATGTTTCGGTGAACGGAATAGATTCCTTACTCAGCAGTCAGCGACAAAAATCAAACATTATATGTTCTTTCATGAGAGGCCAAAGCCAAGACATCATTTACATCGGTGAAACAGAAGACTACAGAACCAAACACTGGATGGGGTCGAGGAAATCGGGATGGCAAACTGACCTGTGTTCGTCCTTGAGCGCGCGTGCGATGGCGTACTCGGCAATGGCCGTCTTGCCGGCGGATGTGTGAGCCACGACCAAGATGTTCTCACCCCGCTCCATCAGACCCACCGCCTGGCGATCCGCCCGTTAATTACGACTTAGACAGACGCAGCTACTGAAACCAGTGGTTCGGGAACGAGCAACCACTGACAACCTAATCAGTCACAACTCTCAGAGACCCGGCTTCTGAAACCAGCAGATCGGCAGCAGCGGGCAAACGATGCCAAATCAGCAAACACGATGGTTAGGTTCGGGCACATCGTGTGTCGTTTGACTGCGACAACAGAATGGTTACCGACTGTTTACATGTTATGGTCCTAAGCGAGCAGGACCATCACACACAACTGGCTCTCGGGCCTGCTGTGATGTATCGTACATATTTCTGGAGAATGCCTGTTGTACTGCACCGTACCTGTTTCTGGAACGGATCCAACTCGAAGTCGAACGTCATGACGTCGTTGTCGGGCAGGCCTTCGGGCAGGGTGCCGGCTGGGTCGGCCCGGCGCGCCCAGCCGTCGGCGGAGGCCGGCCGGCTGGGCGCGCTGGTGTCCAGTACTGGCCAGTACGGCTCCGTCGCCTGCGGTCAGCAGGCCAGCAGTGAGCAGCACAGCGGACAGCACGGTCCGCCTCCTGCGGTCAGCAGGCCAGCAGCAGTGGTCAGCAGACGCCGCCGACACGGGAAGGCGCGGGGCGGTAGGTATCGCGACAGAAGCACCGCAGCCAGTCATCACAGGAGGAGGATGATGATGACTGCCAGTAGCCCAGTTACTACACTACTAAGGTGATGTGGTGCTCGGATCACCACAGGACATACTAATTGTGAGCTGGAGCAGAGCAGAGAGCTGCTTCACTACACTACTAAGGTGATGTGGTGCTCGGATCACCACAGGACATACTAATTGTGAGCTGGAGCAGAGCAGAGAGCTGCTTCACTACACTACTAAGGTGATGTGGTGCTCGGATCACCACAGGACACACTAATTGTGAGCTGGAGCAGAGCAGAGAGCTGCTTCACTACACTACTAAGGTGATGTGGTGCTCGGATCACCACAGGACATACTAATTGTGAGCTGGAGCAGAGCAGAGAGCTGCTTCACTACACTACTAAGGTGATGTGGTGCTCGGATCACCACAGGACATACTAATTGTGAGCTGGAGCAGAGCAGAGAGCTACTTAGAGTGGTTAACTTCTGTAGATCTCACACAGCATGCTTCTTTTATATAGAGAGGAAAACTCGTTGTAGCTCTGCAACTCTGTAAATCCATACAACTAACTCTACTTTAACAAAACGCTATTCTCTAGCATACCGGATTTTCTTACAACATAAGTAACATTTCTTAACGAAATCAGTTTCACTCAGCTAAAATCGCACACGTTAATCCGCAGCCAGCACTGCAGACTGGTTATTGATTCAACACTGATTGAATCGATTGGAATCGTGCAATCAAAATTCATTGAATCAAAACATAATTGATTCACCACCAGATCTTTTGATTCATGAATCGTGATTGAATCAAAACCCGCATCAAATCAAGGCTGATTGAATCAAAAGATTTAACGATTCAAGTACACTGGTACATTGTCCAAATACATGCAGTCCCAGTGGCTACATTCAATTATACTGAAATACTATTGCTGTAACAATGTTTTAATGATCCTGTATATGCATGTTTCCATTTGTATTGATTCGACATAAATTCATCTCATATATTCAAATGCTGAATCAAACGTGAATCAATTAAAATATTTGTTTTGATTCTTTGAATCGGAATGAATCAATTCTCAAAATTGTATCTGTGAATCGAACGGTGATCGAATCATTCAGATTCCAAAATGAATCATGATTGAATCGTTCCAAAAAAGTTGAATCAATAACCAGTCTGGCCAGCAGTGCGGCGGGTATGAGCAGTGACCGCACCTGCAGTAGGTGGTCCATCATCTCATCGTCGGTGGGCGGCGGAGTCGGCCCGCGGTCCCCGGGCGGCTCAGCAGTCCACGTTTCAGCGACGATCAGCCGGGTCAGCAGGTCCGCCGCTGCAGGTCCCGGGTCCCCGGCCGGTCCGACCGGCGGAGGCAGCTCCAAGTCCAGACCGCCGCCCAGGCCGGGAGCCACCGTCAGCCACTCGGCTGCAGACAGACACACACAGACACAGACACAGACACAGACACAGACACAGACGCAGACACAGACGCAGACGCAGACGCAGACGCAGACGCAGACGCAGACGCAGACGCAGACGCAGACGCAGACGCAGACGCAGACGCAGACGCAGACGCACACGCACACGCACACGCACACGCACACGCACACGCACACGCACACGCACACGCACACGCACACGCACACGCACACGCACACAGGTCTCAGTGGCGGCATGGTGGCGGTATTGGGGCTTTACGATGACTCGACTGGCGTCATTCATCGTCGGGGCCTCTCGCCCACCCAAGCGGGGGAACCAAATGTGCTCGCCAGTAGCCCAGTTACAGTACCAGTTACCACATCCCCATTTCAGTCCGCCGTCAGCCGAACCATATCATCATCCAGCCGAGTACAGCTCTCAACACTAACCAGGCTCCAGTGTACATCCGTCGCCGGCAGCGGCAGCGGCAGCGGGAGCGGCGGCGGCAGCCACGCTGTCCACACGGCAGAAGTCTGACGGCGCCGCCGGCAGCGTCACGTCGCCGCAGACCGTGCTGCCATCCAGCGGCGCCTCCCGGAACGTCAGGTCACGTGATACCTGTCCACAGCGCCGCGGCAAGGTGTCGGTGCAGGGCCTACAGGTGGCGGATATGGTTTCACGCAGCGGTGTACTGGCAGACAAATAGACCGGACAATTATTTGCTTTAAGCGGAATGTGACGTTTAAGAGAAATGCATTCATTGCATAATTACACGCATTCCGTAAGCATTAAACCATCAGTCAACATTGTTAAACAAGCAAAAGTATTACGCTTTATCATTTATTCAAACATAAACGTTTAAAATTGCTTATAGTTAGGATTGAACAAGAGTAAGACCCAAAATCGGTAAGGCTATTTCGATTCAAACTGACTCAGCTCAGCAGAGTCGTCACGGCTGAGTCAGAATCCACAATTGGAAACTTATTGGTAAGAGTCGAGTCGGAGCAAACAAAAAAAAGTAAATGACCGGATTCCAAATTTGCAATCCCTTCATCAGTCAGAATCGAGTCTGAGTCAAAATATTTGCAAGTAAAAGAGCTCAATCGGCCACAAAAACATGAGTTTGAGCACAATCCTGCTTATACCTACATTTTGTGTATTATATACCTTACCTTATTTTGTGTAGGTGTAAGGTGTCTATGTGTGTTGCGGCATGTAAGCGGCTACCCTCGCCCCGCCCCTGCGGCCCGGCCCGTGACGTCACGGGCGGCCCTGACCAGAGCTGTTCAAGTCGTTGCGGCTCCCGCGGCAAAAAGGGCGGAGCTAAATCGTCCGCCAATCACAGATAACTGGGTCCGGGGATGTGACGTCATACTTTATGCGGCTCTTGCGGTTGCTCGGGAGCAAACACAACAAAAAAACTTCGACATAAATGGCGCGCGTCCGACAACAGTTGCGCACTTTTTGTTGATATCGCAGTTCATTGGTGGTTGTTTGACTAAGAATGACAACTCTCAGTGACTCGTAGATGTTCATGTAGTTGGGTGGCTTTGGAAACATTCAGGGTTTCCATTAACCCTATTTGTAACAGGCTCCTGGCTACCCCTATTTGTAACAGGGGGGGGGCGGATTCCGCCCCCCCCCCCGGAGATCTCGAGATCTACCCGTCCGATTTTCAAAAATGAAACGGTGTTTGGTTCCTCTCAACACGATCTACATTTCTAAATAATAAAAATATCTAAATTTTGGATAGGGGGCAACAGGAGGGCAAAAAATACAAATTTTAGTGCTATTTTTGATCCGACATAGCTTTCATGTTTATCGACCGATTTGAACACAACTAATAGGAATCGATAGAGATTGAATTGGGAATTGATATATGACGGTGAAGTTTGAAAATTCAAAAATCATAGGCGTGTGCAGGTCACTCAATATGGGGGTGAAGTAAATGCGTAATAAAACAATTTTTTGATGTTGTTTTTTTTGATAAATGAAATGGTATGTGATTGTGACATTAGACAAAACGGTTATAAATCATATTTTTTGCCATAGGCGGTACCAGGTTAGTGAAAAAGGGAGGTAAATTGGGAAAAAATATTAACCGCAGACAAGTTGCTACCCAGCACTATAAATATGTTACTGATCGTAGATAGTTCCTTTTTGCATGTTGCACTTCATCATAGGCGTATCCAGGATCCAAACTGGGGCGGCGCAAGACATTTTGAAAAGTATATTATCCGCTATTATGATACTAACTAGTCAACAGTGACTATTTCACTTACAACTTCAATTGACATTGCTTACCCCCCTTTTTACCCTACCTGGACTCGCCTATTATCTTATAAGCGTTCGTAGAGTAGCCTGTGGTGCGTGTTTCATCCGAAAACTGCAGTATGTTATGTCATTGTACGCCCATGCCTCTTAGTTTCCTTGCCCCCTTTCCCCCTTTATATATATGACCCCCTTTCTTCCATTCCTGAGCGCGCCTCTGCCAAAAATGACTTTATTCCTCTTCTGGCCTCATATGTGCATATATCATTATAAGCTAAACGTCTATTGCGCCGTTATGGCTGGCATATCGTCATCTCTATGCCAGTCACCCCCCTTTTCATGTTCCTGAACACGCCCCTGACACTCTATGTGTAATAAATTATGCAAATAATAGAAGCAGAAGCTATCTTTTACATCTTGATAGCTATAAATGCCCCTTACATCGCTCTATTGGCTTCCCGCCAAGCATTGAATACTTCCTGGACACCCACCCCCCCCCCCCCCTTTCAAGCCCCTGAAACCGCCTCTGCCATGATTTTTTTTATATTTCATTAACATTAACTAATTTGCACTTGTTGCAATCACCGTAAACCGATGTAACTCATTTATACTTGATGCAGTTAGGAAGAAACCGTGAAGATCGCATTTCCGTATTATCGCCAAATTTCGCCTCCGAACCCACCCAAAACTGGGCCCTGGAACCGCCTCTGTTCAGGTTAAGAACTCGAAATTTTGACTCCAAATGCGGTATTCAATTCTATGAAAAGTCCGAAAATTGCATGGCCCTGCTCCCAGCCGTTCTGGAGATATCTGCGAAAAACATGAGGGGGGAGCGGAATCCGCCCCCCCCCCCCCCCCCTGTTACAAATAGGGTTAAAGGAAATATTCACCTTCAACATGGGTTTTGAACTGAAATAGCAGTTTTGTAGCCCGTGTTGAGAAATCCTTATCTGGAACTTTTCTTGGCTGCAAAGACTCTCCAGCCGAAGATATTTGACTTTTTGGCGAAGGAATACGGCGCATATATGATGTACCGTACCGTCTGAAAGTACCAGCACTGCCATGGAGCATGCGCAGACCAATAACGCACACCATAAAATCAATAATGTACAACCTTCTGTCCTGAATTGGCGCGATGTAGGACCATTTTTAAAAAGAAAAAAGAAACTGTATTAAAAATATAATAAAATCGTGTTCTGAAAAAAAATCCGAAGGTGAACTATTTCCTTTAAAGGAAATAGTTCACCTTCGGAAAATTTATCAGAACAGAATTGTATTATATTTTTAATACAGTTTCTTTTTTTCTTTTCAAAAATGGTCCAACATCGCGCCAATTCAGGACAGAAGGTCGTAAATTATTAAGTTTATGGTGTGCGTTATTGGTCTGCGCATACTCCATGCAGTGCTGGCACTTTCAGATGGTACGGTATATCATATATGCGCCGCATTTGTTCGCCAAAAAGTCAAATATCTTCGGCTGGAGTCTTTTCAGACAAGAACAGTTGCAGATAGGGATTTTTCAACACGGGCTACAAAACTGCTATTTCAGTTAAAAACCCCATGTTGAAGGTGAACTATTTCCTTTAAATTGACTATTCGTTGCGAACATTACACGCGCCATCTATAGGAAGCCATCGGCGGCCGCAAAAGTGCTCAAGTTGTTCAAATTAGGCCCCGCCTTCTTGGCCGCGGGAGCCGCGGCGGCCGCAGACCCCTTGAACAGGACTCGGGGCGGCGGCCGCCGCGCCGCGGGGGTGGTCAGTTATGACCCGGGGTCAGACGAGTGGGGACGTGAGGGCGCTCGGGGAAGGAGGTCCGTCTGGCGGACCGACGCTGCACTGTTGCCGTTACCGCTGCCGCTGCTGTACCCGCTGCAGGCACGTAGCCAGGATTTCGTCCAGGGGGGGGGGGGGGGGGGCGCCTCGAAAGGGCCCCTTCCCAAGCGTTGAAAGCCCCCCCCCCCCCCAAAAAAAAAACTGATGAAAAGGCACGTTACAAGGATGGCAAATGCAGTATGACAGGTATGGCATGGGCCATACCAACTTTTAGGAGCTGGAGTTAGCAAACTGCCATATCAACTTTGGAACCGGCGACACCAATTTGGAATCAGCTATACCAACTTGGAATATTTTTAAGTTCAAGACTTGGAACTCTTAAACAATTTGCGCCGCGGAGCGGCGCGAACATTTTGAGTCTTATGCACTGCGATATGCTTTCTCACCAATGCGTTGCATTGCGTATCGTGCGGACCTCTACAATTTATATATTGCGCGTTTAAAAGCGCGGTAAAAAAAGTGCTAAAGTGAACTATTTTGCCCAATTATATAGGAAAGTAGCAACATAACACCCAACATGCAACATGCGCCAAGAAACGGGCCGATTTTGTTTTTCCTAACCCGCATATAATTGAATTTGTAGTTAAATTGCACCGCGGAGCGGCGCTAAAAGTTTGAGTTGTATTCCCTGGACAACTGTATTCTTACTGTTGAAAGGCCCAAGGTCCCTTCAGATCGTCTAGGGCCCCTCTGACCTTTTCAACGCCCTTCCGACCTGTTCAGGGACTCATCTGGGATCCGTGAAGCGAAAAGACATGATGTGGAGTGGGTGATATATATAATTCAAAGAGGGCTTACTCTACAGGAAAAATTAAAATCGGAGCTTTCGGGTACATTGTAGCACCCTGACGAAGGGTGTTACCATATACCCGAAAGCTCCGCTTTTAATATTTGTATTGTGGAGCAAGTCCTCTTTGTATTTCATCTTCATCTGGGATCTCTACGTGCTTTGACCCTTCCGGTCTCACCAGGGGCTCCTCTGACCTTCCAAATAGCCCCTCTTGTGTGTCAAGGGGCCCATTCGGCCTGTTCAGAGGTTCTTCCGACCTGGCCAGGGACTGCACTGGCTGCTTTGTCGCCCTGCCGACATGCTCAGGGGCAGGGGCGGCGGATTGCGGGGCGCAGGGTACCCCAAATCCCCCCCACCCAGTTGAAAATCCTGGGGAAGGGTCATTTTGCCCCCCAGATTGAGCAGGCTAAAATCTGGTGGGAAAAATTACCCTTATACCCCCCAGGATTTTCGACTGGGGGGCATTTTGGGTACCCTGCCCCCCGCAATTCGCCGCCCCTGCTCAGGGGCCCCTCCGACCAGCCCAGGGGTCCCTCCAGTCTGGCTAGGAAATCATCCGGCATGTTCAAGGGGCCTTCCAACCGGCCCAGGGACCCTTTTGGTCTAGCCAGGGGTCTGACTTGCCCAGGAGCCCCTCTGATCTGCCCAGCGACTCTTCTGGTCGAACTGCGCTGGCTGCTTTGTCGCCCTGCCGACATGCTCAAGGGGCCCTCTGAACTGCCCTGGGGCCCCTCCGTGCTGGCCAGGGGCCAATTCAGAATGTTCAGGGGCCCTTCTTACCCGCCCAGAGGTCCTTTCGGTCTGGTCAGGGGCCCCTCCGATCTGCACAGGGGCCCTTTTAACTTTCCGGGGGCCCTCTGATCTCTCCAGGGGTCCTCTAGCCTTCTAAGGGGCCCTTCCGACCTGGAAAGGGACTGCGCTGGCTGCTTTGTCCCCTTGCGACATGCTCCGAGGGCCTCCGACCTGCCCTGAGGCCCCTCCGTGCTGACTAGGGGCCCATTCGGCATGTTCAGGGGCCCTTATGACCAACCTAGGGGCCCTTTCGGTCTGGTCAGAGGCCCTCTGACCTGTACAGGGGCCCTTTTAACTTCTCAGGGGCCCTCTGGTCTGTCCCAGGGCCCTACAACCTGCTCAGGGGCCCTTATGACCTGGCAAGGGACTCCACTGGCCGCTTTGACGCCCTGCCGACATGCTCCGGGGCCTCTCGACCTGCCCAGGGGCCCCTCTGTGCTGGCTAGGGCCCATTCGACGTGTTCAGGGGGCCATTCGACGTGCTCAGGGACCCGTGCAGACGTGCTCTGACCCACTCAGGGGCCCTTTCGGTCTGGCCAGGGGCCCCTCTGACATGCACGTAGGGTGTGTCACTTGACACAGCGCACACTCTACCACCAATATTATAATGCGCTGCACCCACAAACACACAAATTTACCACTCGTTTCCTTTCATCTTTAACCGCCATCCGGCGCCCAGCGTTCGAAGTTTCTCCTATTCTCTTAACATTGGCGACCTCAGCGCCTCTATTGGCGGGTGGCAGAACTAAGTCCCCCGTTTCGGTTTGGGCTACATTACTTCGTCTCAAAAGCTAGTAAAGCTGTGACATCATCATTTTGTATTTCATAATGCCTCATGATTCATTAGGTACCGCACAGTAGACATTCAATGGCAGTGAGTGGGGGGAGGGGGGCAACTGACCGTGCCGGCCGAGAGCGACGAACACGCTCGGTCAGTGGGACGGTACGTGTCGTATGACAATGACTGGGCGACACGATCTTGTCGTCCGACACCACCAGATGTCTGACTCGCAACGCGACGAGCAGAGGTGTGAGTCAGTCGAGAAGCGTCTGTGGGTCGGTGCGTGCGCTACTGTGGCCAGTGTTTAGTGCATTGAGCCCCGTCCCCGTGATACGCTAGTGCTATGGCTAAACGTAGCCGGTCCAAACACTTCGCTCTGGGAGCTCCGTGTGACCTACCATCAAATAAGTTTCCGACAAATAAGGACGCTGTCAATTATATCAGACTTATGCACAGTGAGCATTCAGTCGTTCGGGGAAAAGACAAGGCAGAGAAAGATATACAAACCGGCCGCTGAGAAGATAATCAAGATGTGGGAGCGAGAGGGCATTCCTACGCTGCAGGTGACGAGCGTCGCGCGCAAGTTGGAGCTGTGTTACACAAAGTTCCGAAATTTGAACAAAGTCAAGAAAAGTCAGCGCAGTGAAAAGACAGATGAATCAACAGTTCTTCAGGAAGCTATTCGACATAGCCCTCTGCAAATGTCTGCAACGCTGCAGCTGCACCCGAGAGAACCGAGTTCCGCCTGGCGAGGTCACGTTTCTAAGGGATCAAAGGGGACCCCGCAAGCAGTTCATCGGTGGTTTGGACACTGTTGAGAGTCGCCGGCGTCAGGCAGCAGCACACCGGAGGCAGAGTCTGTCCCGGCAAGGACGGAGTATGGTATCGGTCGAGTCCGGAGATCTGTCAGGGAAAGAGACTGAAGTAACTGAGGGACCCAGCGAAGTTGCAGCCCCCAGCGACTACATGGAAGCTGGACCGTCTGGTCTGCAGGCTGGCAGCAGTACAGACGACCGTGAGAGCTCCGTGAACACGTCTGATGAAAACTTGAAATGGAATGTCCACGGAACCGATACGACATATTTTAATCGGGAGAGACTTGACAATACGGCTTTAGCGGCTGATCGGTTTGGACTATCAAATCGTGCTGTAGCTGCAATAATCAATGCTTTCCAAGAAGACATCGGTCGCATAGATAAGGACGACACGTCGCTGGCAGTTGATCCAAAAAAAAGTGTGGCGGGAGAGAAATCGGTTGAGACAGGTGTCAGCCCAAGAGCGAGAGCGAGACTACGGTCAAGATTTCAGAGCTCTATATTTCGATGGCCGAAAAGGTCGCACCGCCGTCGGACGATCAACATAAACAGTAGAGGAACATGTGGCAGTAGTAGTTTGATCATGCATCGCGAAGCGGCGATGCATGATCAAAAACCCATGGACATTCCCAAAACCTCTAAGAACCTCTAATTTTTCTGAAAAACTCTATAATCCTCCGAAAATCTTCATAAAACCTCTAGATTAACTGTAGAATCTGACGTCAAAAGTCTTCAGATTTGACGTAAAACCTCTAATTGGAAGCGCTGCCGTACAGCGTCCTGGAAAAAGGCGCCAGAAGAGGCGCACCAGGCACCCGGGTTAGGTTAGGTATATTTTGTTATGCTATTTTTTAGACATGGTGCGCCTCTTCTAGCGCCTTGACAGATTTTGCAAATCTGGCGCAGTTCAGTCTTTTCTAGCGGCGAGAATACCCGCCGAAGCGCGGCGCCGCACCTTCCAATGTTTGCTGAAGTCCTGTAAGAAGGTAGAGTCATCCGGCGATTTGAGCGACATCCGGCGATTTGCCTCGTGTCAAAGCCTCGTGTGTTGTGACGAGTTATCGCACTAGATTGTGCCAAAAAGAGTAAATAAACCATGAACGGTAATCTTCACGAGAGAGAGAGAGAGAGAGAGAGAGACAGAGACAGAGAGACAGAGAGACAGAGAGACAGAGAGACAGAGAGACAGAGAGACAGAGAGACAGAGAGACAGAGAGACAGAGAGACAGAGAGACAGAGAGACAGAGAGACAGAGAGACAGAGAGACAGAGAGACAGAGAGACAGAGAGACAGAGAGACAGAGAGACAGAGAGACAGAGAGACAGAGAGACAGAGAGACAGAGAGACAGAGAGACAGAGAGACAGAGAGACAGAGAGACAGAGAGACAGAGAGACAGAGAGACAGAGAGACAGAGAGACAGAGAGACAGAGAGACAGAGAGACAGAGAGACAGAGAGACAGAGAGACAGAGAGACAGAGAGACAGAGAGACAGAGAGACAGAGAGACAGAGAGACAGAGAGACAGAGAGACAGAGAGACAGAGAGACAGAGAGACAGAGAGACAGAGAGACAGAGAGACAGAGAGACAGAGAGACAGAGAGACAGAGAGACAGAGAGACAGAGAGACAGAGAGACAGAGAGACAGAGAGACAGAGAGACAGAGAGACAGAGAGACAGAGAGACAGAGAGACAGAGAGACAGAGAGACAGAGAGACAGAGAGACAGAGAGACAGAGAGACAGAGAGACAGAGAGACAGAGAGACAGAGAGACAGAGAGACAGAGAGACAGAGAGACAGAGAGACAGAGAGACAGAGAGACAGAGAGACAGAGAGACAGAGAGACAGAGAGACAGAGAGACAGAGAGACAGAGAGACAGAGAGACAGAGAGACAGAGAGACAGAGAGACAGAGAGACAGAGAGACAGAGAGACAGAGAGACAGAGAGACAGAGAGACAGAGAGACAGAGAGACAGAGAGACAGAGAGACAGAGAGACAGAGAGACAGAGAGACAGAGAGACAGAGAGACAGAGAGACAGAGAGACAGAGAGACAGAGAGACAGAGAGACAGAGAGACAGAGAGACAGAGAGACAGAGAGACAGAGAGACAGAGAGACAGAGAGACAGAGAGACAGAGAGACAGAGAGACAGAGAGACAGAGAGACAGAGAGACAGAGAGACAGAGAGACAGAGAGACAGAGAGACAGAGAGACAGAGAGACAGAGAGACAGAGAGACAGAGAGACAGAGAGACAGAGAGACAGAGAGACAGAGAGACAGAGAGACAGAGAGACAGAGAGACAGAGAGACAGAGAGACAGAGAGACAGAGAGACAGAGAGACAGAGAGACAGAGAGACAGAGAGACAGAGAGACAGAGAGACAGAGAGACAGAGAGACAGAGAGACAGAGAGACAGAGAGACAGAGAGACAGAGAGACAGAGAGACAGAGAGACAGAGAGACAGAGAGACAGAGAGACAGAGAGACAGAGAGACAGAGAGACAGAGAGACAGAGAGACAGAGAGACAGAGAGACAGAGAGACAGAGAGACAGAGAGACAGAGAGACAGAGAGACAGAGAGACAGAGAGACAGAGAGACAGAGAGACAGAGAGACAGAGAGACAGAGAGACAGAGAGACAGAGAGACAGAGAGACAGAGAGACAGAGAGACAGAGAGACAGAGAGACAGAGAGACAGAGAGACAGAGAGACAGAGAGACAGAGAGACAGAGAGACAGAGAGACAGAGAGACAGAGAGACAGAGAGACAGAGAGACAGAGAGACAGAGAGACAGAGAGACAGAGAGACAGAGAGACAGAGAGACAGAGAGACAGAGAGACAGAGAGACAGAGAGACAGAGAGACAGAGAGACAGAGAGACAGAGAGACAGAGAGACAGAGAGACAGAGAGACAGAGAGACAGAGAGACAGAGAGACAGAGAGACAGAGAGACAGAGAGACAGAGAGACAGAGAGACAGAGAGACAGAGAGACAGAGAGACAGAGAGACAGAGAGACAGAGAGACAGAGAGACAGAGAGACAGAGAGACAGAGAGACAGAGAGACAGAGAGACAGAGAGACAGAGAGACAGAGAGACAGAGAGACAGAGAGACAGAGAGACAGAGAGACAGAGAGACAGAGAGACAGAGAGACAGAGAGACAGAGAGACAGAGAGACAGAGAGACAGAGAGACAGAGAGACAGAGAGACAGAGAGACAGAGAGACAGAGAGACAGAGAGACAGAGAGACAGAGAGACAGAGAGACAGAGAGACAGAGAGACAGAGAGACAGAGAGACAGAGAGACAGAGAGACAGAGAGACAGAGAGACAGAGAGACAGAGAGACAGAGAGACAGAGAGACAGAGAGACAGAGAGACAGAGAGACAGAGAGACAGAGAGACAGAGAGACAGAGAGACAGAGAGACAGAGAGACAGAGAGACAGAGAGACAGAGAGACAGAGAGACAGAGAGACAGAGAGACAGAGAGACAGAGAGACAGAGAGACAGAGAGACAGAGAGACAGAGAGACAGAGAGACAGAGAGACAGAGAGACAGAGAGACAGAGAGACAGAGAGACAGAGAGACAGAGAGACAGAGAGACAGAGAGACAGAGAGACAGAGAGACAGAGAGACAGAGAGACAGAGAGACAGAGAGACAGAGAGACAGAGAGACAGAGAGACAGAGAGACAGAGAGACAGAGAGACAGAGAGACAGAGAGACAGAGAGACAGAGAGACAGAGAGACAGAGAGACAGAGAGACAGAGAGACAGAGAGACAGAGAGACAGAGAGACAGAGAGACAGAGAGACAGAGAGACAGAGAGACAGAGAGACAGAGAGACAGAGAGACAGAGAGACAGAGAGACAGAGAGACAGAGAGACAGAGAGACAGAGAGACAGAGAGACAGAGAGACAGAGAGACAGAGAGACAGAGAGACAGAGAGACAGAGAGACAGAGAGACAGAGAGACAGAGAGACAGAGAGACAGAGAGACAGAGAGACAGAGAGACAGAGAGACAGAGAGACAGAGAGACAGAGAGACAGAGAGACAGAGAGACAGAGAGACAGAGAGACAGAGAGACAGAGAGACAGAGAGACAGAGAGACAGAGAGACAGAGAGACAGAGAGACAGAGAGACAGAGAGACAGAGAGACAGAGAGACAGAGAGACAGAGAGACAGAGAGACAGAGAGACAGAGAGACAGAGAGACAGAGAGACAGAGAGACAGAGAGACAGAGAGACAGAGAGACAGAGAGACAGAGAGACAGAGAGACAGAGAGACAGAGAGACAGAGAGACAGAGAGACAGAGAGACAGAGAGACAGAGAGACAGAGAGACAGAGAGACAGAGAGACAGAGAGACAGAGAGACAGAGAGACAGAGAGACAGAGAGACAGAGAGACAGAGAGACAGAGAGACAGAGAGACAGAGAGACAGAGAGACAGAGAGACAGAGAGACAGAGAGACAGAGAGACAGAGAGACAGAGAGACAGAGAGACAGAGAGACAGAGAGACAGAGAGACAGAGAGACAGAGAGACAGAGAGACAGAGAGACAGAGAGACAGAGAGACAGAGAGACAGAGAGACAGAGAGACAGAGAGACAGAGAGACAGAGAGACAGAGAGACAGAGAGACAGAGAGACAGAGAGACAGAGAGACAGAGAGACAGAGAGACAGAGAGACAGAGAGACAGAGAGACAGAGAGACAGAGAGACAGAGAGACAGAGAGACAGAGAGACAGAGAGACAGAGAGACAGAGAGACAGAGAGACAGAGAGACAGAGAGACAGAGAGACAGAGAGACAGAGAGACAGAGAGACAGAGAGACAGAGAGACAGAGAGACAGAGAGACAGAGAGACAGAGAGACAGAGAGACAGAGAGACAGAGAGACAGAGAGACAGAGAGACAGAGAGACAGAGAGACAGAGAGACAGAGAGACAGAGAGACAGAGAGACAGAGAGACAGAGAGACAGAGAGACAGAGAGACAGAGAGACAGAGAGACAGAGAGACAGAGAGACAGAGACAGAGAGACAGAGAGACAGAGAGACAGAGAGACAGAGAGACAGAGAGACAGAGAGACAGAGAGACAGAGAGACAGAGAGACAGAGAGACAGAGAGACAGAGAGACAGAGAGACAGAGAGACAGAGAGACAGAGAGACAGAGAGACAGAGAGACAGAGAGACAGAGAGACAGAGAGACAGAGAGACAGAGAGACAGAGAGACAGAGAGACAGAGAGACAGAGAGACAGAGAGACAGAGAGACAGAGAGACAGAGAGACAGAGAGACAGAGAGACAGAGAGACAGAGAGACAGAGAGACAGAGAGACAGAGAGACAGAGAGACAGAGAGACAGAGAGACAGAGAGACAGAGAGACAGAGAGACAGAGAGACAGAGAGACAGAGAGACAGAGAGACAGAGAGACAGAGAGACAGAGAGACAGAGAGACAGAGAGACAGAGAGACAGAGAGACAGAGAGACAGAGAGACAGAGAGACAGAGAGACAGAGAGACAGAGAGACAGAGAGACAGAGAGACAGAGAGACAGAGAGACAGAGAGACAGAGAGACAGAGAGACAGAGAGACAGAGAGACAGAGAGACAGAGAGACAGAGAGACAGAGAGACAGAGAGACAGAGAGACAGAGAGACAGAGAGACAGAGAGACAGAGAGACAGAGAGACAGAGAGACAGAGAGACAGAGAGACAGAGAGACAGAGAGACAGAGAGACAGAGAGACAGAGAGACAGAGAGACAGAGAGACAGAGAGACAGAGAGACAGAGAGACAGAGAGACAGAGAGACAGAGAGACAGAGAGACAGAGAGACAGAGAGACAGAGAGACAGAGAGACAGAGAGACAGAGAGACAGAGAGACAGAGAGACAGAGAGACAGAGA
>JAXIVJ010017598.1:0-25670 GCA_036785665.1 Chirona hameri | reverse complement strand
AAGCCTTTCTCCCCGGGCTAGCCTCTTTTCATGACTTCCGCCTAGCGAGACGTTAAATACGGGCGAACCCCGACTATCGGGCTCACTCCTTGGCTGGCGTTCTGGAGGTATAGTTCCCAGCTAAATTGGGTCAGGGCCTCAGGGGTTTTGCTCACCTCTCCCTCCTAGTTAGGTTTTGGAGCTGGGTTTAAGTGTTTCGCGCTGGCGTTAGGGCAGTTAGAGTATTTCAACGGTGAGTGGAGTGTAGCTGCTCGTTTGTTTCATCACAGCTGTCTTTTCTATTTTCGATCTTTGTTTATGCGCCTCGCTGTGCGTCCCAAATAATAATGGAGCTGAATCACCTATGAGTTTTACACGGAGTGACGGAGAGCATGGATATTTAGCGGAGCACTCTTTGATCGGAGCAGTCTCTATCCCTGTATTAATGATAATGTTGGTGGGTCTAAAGACCCGACTAACATGCCCATCGGTACGCTACTCACCGCATGTTCCTAAGGCGCAGCATGCCACTGAATCAACCATCTGGTCCGGAAGCCATGCAATGTGGCAAATTGCATGGCGACAGTGCTGCACCCAGTGTAATGCTGGTCATAGCTATGCATGGCTGTAACTGACGTCGGCGGGCACAGCCCGATAAATACCCCACAGGAGCCCGTGCTGTGGCCTGACCGGTAGTGTCGCCTCGAGTGTTCTCCGAGTGGCGCTGCTGCGTCGTTCCCGACTCCCGGAGGGCACTGGATATCGGGTGGGACAATATAGGACTTTCGGAGACATCTGTGTTGCTCGTACGAGACCGGCGGCGGACGGGAACGGTTGGCATTGAGGCTTCACAACAATACGATAGTTTTTCCCTGCTCAGTTGGGAGAGCGCTTGGGTGCAGACTTCACCCGGTGTGGCAGGCCGGGTTCGAAACGTTGCGTCGTTCGCTTTGCCCCTGGCTGGAGTATGGCCTGCGGCCGGTGGTGGCAGCGGCCGCACTCAAGGTCAGGGTGATGTCAGAGGGAGGAGCGGACCATGTCCAGGCATGCTTGGGCACGTACAACTTTCGCTTTAAAATGTACCGGCTGCCTGGAGTTGCGAGATCTGTTCAGGTTGGTGAGGTTAGGGCTGGGGCCTACGCAACAAGAACTGCTTGATGAGGGTCCTGGTCTCATGACTCATGAGTAATCCATCCATAAAATACAATCGTAGTGAATATATAAAAAAAGACATTACAAATCATGAATTAAGGGATGGATAATTTTCCGCGGTAAACGTAATATTAAAAAGGATCGCACCTTAGGCGCAACTATCCCGTTCGAAATATTCGCACCGCACCGTGCCGCGTGCGGCGACAGCGGACCAGTCGAACCAGAGGTCCAGTGACGTCACGCTTATGTTCTACGATTGGGGCGCAAAAATCCCCCCATGATTCTATCTCTCTTGTCCGGCCTTGACGCTGCGCGTTTGCCGCATTTTTGTATCGATTGTGCTGCGTGTGTTGCACGTTGCGTGTTGGTTTTGTGTGGAAAGTGTTGAAGCGTCATATATATTTTATTTTTTGTGGATAAAAACACCCAAGGATGCCGGTATGTTTCCAATATTTCTTTTCGCACCTTCTCTGTCCCGGTTGCCGATTTTTAATATAAGCGTTTCGTTGTTAAGTTAAGCCGACCGAGCCGCAGCAGAGCGCTGCCGCCATTAAAGGGAGTGTTTCACCTTTTATTGGTTTTGAACTGACGCAACATTCTCTGCCAGTTCAAGTTCATGACAATAGTGAGCGATATCCCGCTTTTGCACACCTTTTTATAGGTAAATTAATTGACTATTTTATACGAATTCTACACATCTCATTTCATTAGAGTTGCACTCAAAGTAGGGACATTCTCAGTGCTTACCTAACAATAATAATAACAAGAATAATGATATTACCCACCACTCGCCCTGGCCGACCAAGCTGCAGCAGAGCGCTGCCACCATTAAAGAGAATGTTTCACCTTTTATTGGTTTTGAACTGAGATAGCCATTATTATATATCCCTATCAATCCTGGGGGTGCACATGGATTGTCATCTGAAGTTCCGAGAGCAGGAGGATGCAGCCATCTCCAAGGCGTTGCACATCTTGGCGGTCATCCATCGATCCTTCAGCGTCATCGGCGAAACTACCCTGCTGTTGCTGTTCGAATAATAATAACAAGAATAATGATATTACCCACCACTCGCCCTGGCCGACCAAGCTGCAGCAGAGCGCTGCCACCATTAAAGAGAATGTTTCACCTTTTAT
This sequence comes from Chirona hameri, assembly GCA_036785665.1. NCBI lineage: Eukaryota > Metazoa > Arthropoda > Thecostraca > Balanomorpha > Balanidae > Chirona > Chirona hameri. The sequence continues at coordinate 23,405 of JAXIVJ010017598.1, read as the reverse complement.
TGGTTTTGAACTGAGATAGCCATTATTATATTACCCTATCGATCCTGGGGGTGCACATGGACTGTCATCTGAAGTTCCGAGAGCAGGAGGATGCAGCCATCTCCAAGGCGTTGCACATCTTGGCGGTCATCCATCGATCCTTCAGCGTCATCGGCGAAACTACCCTGCTGTTGCTGTTCGGGGTGATGGTTCAACCTCATCTAGAATACACCAATACGGTTTGGGGACCCTTTAACCGGGAAGAACAGAAGCGCATCGAGCGTGTGCAGAGGCGAGCCACAAGACTGGTCACCAGCATCTGTGACCGCCTGTATGTGGAGACTACAGGTCCTCAAACTACCGTTGCTGTATCATCGTTGCCACTGGCGATATGATCACAGTGTATCAGGTTCTGCGGCGGGGAGTCGACACAACAAAGTTCTTCGCCGCTGCAACTACGTGTACCACCTGTGGCCACCAGTGGAAGCTGCTGAAGGCCGGGTCCGACGGAACGCCTTCAGCGTGCACATGATCAACCAGTGGAACGTGCTGCCGCCCTCAGTGATTGACACCCCCAGTATCATCACTTTCAAAGCTAGACTTGACAAACATTGGGCACATGACATGTTCACCATCCACATCAACGACTGAGGGAGACGATCTCACTAAGGAGCTTGGTATCGTTCGGATCTGTGAGGCCAAGTGACCTTTCTAAATTCTGCACTTTTTAAGTATAAGTAAGTATAATTATCTTTGGCTGTTATTGAAATGTTGAAAATACTAAGGTCATTTTCCCTAAAAACTTAGCTGTTTTTAAGCAATTTAAGTTGCAAAATGGGGTCTAGGCTAGCTGATGGGCTGACAGCGACTTTCAGCCAATCCCACTTTCTCAGCCAATCAGCGGCAGTCTATAGCTCAATAATGACATCCCAAATTTACAAACTTAATTTGTATAAAGTTAGGTAACTTATCAAGATAAAAAATATCACTATCGTTTTCAGCAGCACTTGTTTCATATTTTGTACAATAACCAGCATATATTTGGCAACTTTCAGAAAGGTGAAAGATTCCCTTTAAGCCCTGGCTTCACTATGCGTGATTGTCCTGCAAATTCTGCATGTCTTCTCCATGTTAGCAGGACTTCTTTGACATCCGGGATCTGCCGATCATGCAAAGCATGCAAGGAAAATTGATAAACCACTGCATTTTTAAAATGGATAAACCACTGCATAAATATCTACCAGCTTTAACACAAGTGTCAACTCACAATTTGCTCCAATGCTTCTTCATTCATCTTCTGCTACGATACTCTGCACAAATTATTCAAGTTTAGGTCTATAATACACTACAATATGTGGAATCAAGCAAAATGATAGAAACTATGCATCATGCAATCATGCAAAACACAAAGAAGTTCAGGATTCTGAACTTTATTTGCGGCTTTTCCTTGATGTTCCATGCAGGATCTGTGTGATGGGATCTGAGCTATGAGAATTCCCACCGCAGCAGGGTGGGCACATCACACAGCTCACCCAGTGCATTTACTATCAGCTGAACTTGCTCTGTTGGCGCATTTCACACAAATGCTGCAGACACATGCATGATTTGTAGAAATATCATGCATGGTGTCGCCTGGGATTTACACAACTGAATGTAAGCAACTTGGTGGCAGCCATATTGGGAACTCAAGAAGATATATGTAAAATAAATACATGTTAAAACTTAATGTAATTGAACGAAAAAAATACAGAAAACGAATTCAAGAAATAAATAATAAAAAGCCAACAATGGTTTTTAAAAATAAATAACTTAATGTACCCAACTGAACTATAAAAAAAAGAGAAATAAATAATAAAAAGCCAACATACCGCTGTCTACAAGATGTTCTGGGGGTGATATTAGAGTTGTACAGTTGGGCATTTAAACCGCGGTTGATCTTGGTTACAGTCAGTTACAGTTGTTTTCCGCTCAATGTCACAGGTACAGGCGCTTACGGTTGCATGAGGCTACGGCTGCAGTGATTTTATTCCGCTGCTGAATTTGACGTTAAAATATACATAATAAGGACAACATTGTGTAGAACTCTCTGAAAAGATAATTCTGCCACACATTACATATATAATTTCCGTTCAATAGAACAGGCATCAATTCAGAAACTATGCGGGCAACAGCATGGAAGCTACACAAAAGTTATGTTACCCAGATTATTATCACTTTTTTTTGTGAGTACTTATTTGAGTTTTTGCGTTCCTGAAGCTCTTCAGTCTCCATACATTTTACCTATTTCACCATAATTACCCCTTTTCCAGTTGTCTTATGCTAAAAATGACATGGTTACTGAACACTCAACAGGTACGTTTGTTAAGTTTCGACAACTAAAAAACATTATTGGTAAGTACATGTGGTTACAGGCGGTTACAAAATTCGTTTGGTGCAGTTACAGGCGGTTACAGATTTTAGCCTTACAGTTACGGGCGATTGCAGATTAGAGCCCTCCTACGGTTACATGCAGTTACAGATTTGATCCCCACAGTTACAGGCGTTTGCGGTTGCAAATTTGTTAACCATGTATACTTCTAGGTGATAGCCCCTGTTAGGCTCTGCAGCGCAGCGAGCGAATGCAAACAGTGTTCTAAACGTGGGTCCCTGTGACTGTAGTTGCTGTAAAGGAAAGGTTAGGTCAGTTTTGATTATTTTGTGCTTATTAAACGGGCCACAATTTCTTGAAAACTAGAATAGTTTTCTTCCTAAAGCAGCTCCTTCACATTAATTACGTTCGTAATAATGCCATGGTTTTGCTACACAGGTTAAATTGGCTCACATTCACATTCACATTCGGAAACACATTCACAGACTATTTGAATTGTCTTGAAAATTGTACACAGATAGATCACGACCTAGTGATCATTCTGGTAAAATCTTATTGTCGCACATTCAAAATCAAAGGAGCTAATTAGAGCAGGTCAGATAGGTTTAAGGTCAAACAACGTACTATTCCGATTTGCATGAAAATTGTGACTGGTAGAGCATGACCTCCCTATCATGCTCATACAATTTTAGTCACATTCAAAATCAAAGGATTTAGAGCAGGTCATAGGTTTTAGGTCAAACAGCGGACTATTCATATTTGCATGGAAATTGGCACACAGGTTGAGCATGGACTTATCATGCTCATTAAATCTTAGTCACACATTCAAAATTAAAGGTCAGATAAGTTTAAGGTCAAACAGCGGACTATTCCGATTTGCATGAAAATTGGCACACTGGTAGAGCATGACCTTATCATGTTCATAAAATTTTAGTCACATTCAAAATCAAAGGATTTGAAACAGGGCATATGTTACAGGTCAAGCAGCGGACTATTCTGATTTGCATGAAAACTGACAAACAGGTAGAGCATGACCTCCTTATCACGTTCATAGAATCTTAGTCACACATTCAAAATCAAAGGATTTAGAGCAGGTCATGGGTTTAAGGTCAAACAGCGGATTATTCTGATTAGCATGCAAATTGACACACAGGTAGAGCATGACCTCCTTATCACGCTCATACAATATTAGTCACATTCAAAATCGAAGGAGTTAGGTAGAGCAGGTCAGATATAGTTTAAGGTCAAGCAGCAGACTATTCTGATTTGCATGAACATTGGCTCACAGGTCAGACCTTATCACGTTCATAAAATCTTAGAGGAAATCTGAATAGTCCGCTGACCTTACACCCATGACCTGCTCTAAATCCTTTGATTTTGAATGTGTGACTAAGATTTTATGAGCGTAATAAGGAGGTCATGCTCTACCTGTATGCCAATTCCCATACAAATCAGAATAGTCCGCGAATGTGTTACTGAAGGTGAATGTGAGCCAATTTTCATGCAAATCTTAATAGTCCACTGTTGACCTTAAAGGGACACCCCCACCTTAACATTAGTTTTGAGTTGAGATAGCCATGTTGTTGGATTTGCATTGAAATTAAGTAGGGTAGCAGTTGAAACAACCACATAGGTCTAATCAAAAAGAAATTTGACCTTGGTCTGACAATTGTAATGAATACACCCCATGTGTATTTGAATAGGGGTCTAAAGCCAATGATGTCACCTCTCTTTACCAAATGGTGATGATAGTCAACTTGTTTTAAGGTTATACTTTGAAATATTTGCGTGTTACAAATGGTTTGGTAATTGGTTTGTTTTGTATTCAAAGCGCCAGAATTGTCTCTAAATAATTGTGCCATACTTTGGCAGCGTAAAGGATTTCTGTATAGGTCTCTAGAGCTCAATATGACGTCATCAACCCAAATATTAAAACGTAATTTCTTTATGAAATTGAGCACTGTTTGCAAGAAACAAATGTCATAGTGTTCGGCAGCAATTACTTCATATTTTTTACCACAAACGACGTACATTTGACAACTTTTGGGAAGGTGGGAGGGTCCCTTTAAACCTATGACCTGCTCTAAATCCTTTGATTTTGAATGTGCGACTCAATATTTTATGAGCGTATTAAGGAGGTCATGCTCTACCTGTGTGCCAATTTTCATGCAAATCCAAATAGTCTGCTGTATGACCTTATACCTATGACCTAGGTTTAAACTAAATCCTTTGATTTTGAATGTGCGACTTAAGATTTTATGAGCATGATAAGGAGGTTGTGCTCTACCAGTATGCTAATTTTTATGCAAATAGGAATCGTCTGCTGTATGACTAAACCTATCTGACCTGCTCTAAATCCTTTGATTGTACCTTTGTGACCTGATCTTGACATTGACCTTTGCTTACAATTTCACTTTTGCTTATGCGGGATATGTATTATACCCTGGAGAGCATTTTGAGCCATAATAGTCTCAAGCTAAGGTTTTGGATGGAAAGTATGGCCCAACAACTCAAATATCTCAATTTGGACCTTTGACCTGACAGTGACCTGACATGTTACCTTATTTTGAAAATATTGTATGCTTTGGATGCGTCTCATTGAGAGCTTTCGATTGGCCCCTTGCGCGTCTCGCTGCGGTTATTGGTTCGGAAGATAACCGGGGGGGGGGGTGGGGACGAAAAATGCCCCCCCTCCCGCCAATGGCGTTCGGCTGAGAACCCGTCAATGTCGGGCTAAGGTTAAGAACAAATTTATATTTTTCCATTGAAGGGACATACCCACCTTAACATTAGTTTTGAGTTGAGATAGCCATGTTGTTGGATTTGCTTTGAAATTAAGTAGGGTAGCAGTTAAAACAACCTCATAGGTCTATTCGAAAAGAAATTCGAGCTTGGTCTTGACAATTGTAACAAATAAACCCCACGTGTATTTGAATAGGGGTTTAAAGCCGATGACGTCTCTTTACCCAATGGTGATGATAGTCGATTTGTTTTAAGGTAAACCTTGGAGATATTTACGCGCTTCGTTTCTCGATCGCTGGGTGTATTATATTTACCGTGGGTTATATCAGGATAACTAGACTTCTATAAAGTGAAACTCTAATGCAATTTTCAAACGATGCCAAGAATTCGATGTGTGGTATGTGGAGCTTTCAGTGACAAGACTTTGGTGGTCAAGTGAGTGCAGCACAGTTTACCTGGTACCTGCTTGTATTTTAATCCCCAGAATTGTCTGACAAAAATTGTGCCAAACTTTGGCAGCGTAAAGGATTTATCTATAGCTCTATTTAGCTCAATAGTGACGTCATCAACCCAAATTTTACAAACTTAATTATTATAAATTGAGTGAAGTTTTCGAGAGAGAAAAATATCACCATCGTTTTCAGCAGCACTTACTTCATATTGTAGGGTACAACCGGCGTATATTTTACAACTTTCAGAAAGGTGGCAATGTACAAATCAATCCAGACGGGAAAAATTTGAAAAATCATGCAATGCCTCGGCGGCCACCCTGCTCCGAAATTCGGCACAACCAGTTTCACAACGAAAATTGAAGGGTGTTAACACCAAAATGAAAACAATTTGTATTTTGTGGGTCAAACTGGGGATAATCCCAGTGGTACAAAACTATTCGGTCACTACGCATCTTTCAAGACACTAATGGCAATGGGTGAAACTTCAGTAACGCACCTCCCCGGTTTACGGTGTTCTTAAGGTCTCTTATAGAAGAAGAATAGTCAGCTGACAGTATTATTATGACGGACTGAAAAATGTACCAGTAATACCAAAGCTTGTCACCAATAACTTCCAACTTTTAATTAGGGAATAATTTTATTTCATTCCTAAATTTAGATCACATTATTTGTATACCATAACAGAAGCCTAAGATTGTTGCTAACAAAATCAAAAGGTGAATATTTCCCTTTAATCATTATTACCAGTAAGGCGCCGTAGTTGGCGATGAACGAGCGAGCGCGAAGGAAATGTATGGGGAATTTTAACTATCGGGCAAGTAGTTCCTGAGATACAAAAAAAAGTGCGCACGTGCAGAGGTACCCACTACTGACTCGGGAAAGTGGGGGCTGAAAGGTCCCTAACCACACACCAAATTTGATCAACACCCCTCACGCGGCACACCCCACGCGCAGTGGTAGTCACCCGCATGAGTCGGCACTGGTCTCAAACAGGGTAGGTTAGATGGGGCTGCTCAGCAAAGAAGTCTGCTTGTCAATCGGACGTGCGGTTGCAGATATATGGGCTTCTCAAAAGCGTCGCCACGTGTCTGGTCGGTCCTGGCCGGGCCGCTCATAATCAGATTTTTATCATACACCACTGAAGGACGAGCGAGCGCTTCCTTCCGTGGTGTATGATAAAAATCTGATTATGAGCGGCCCGGCCCGACCCGACACGTGGCGACGCTTTTGAGAAGCTCATCTCTGCAACCGCACGTCCGATTGACAAGCAGACTTCTTTGCTGAGCAGCCCCGTCTAACCTACCCTGTTTGAGACCAGTGCCGACTCATGTGGGTGACTACCACTGCGCGTGGCGCGTGCCGCGTGAGGGGTGTTGGAAAAGTGTTTTCTCGCAATAACTCCGCAACGGCTGGGCAGATTATGTGCAAATTTCGTGTGTGGTTAGGGACCTCTCGTCCGCCAATTTTCCACAAGTCAGGGGTGGGTGCCTCTGCACGTGCGCACCCTTTTTTGAATCTCAGAAACTACTTACCCGATCGAGTTGAAATTCCCCCATACATTTCCTTCACGCTCGCTCGTTCATCGCCAACTACGGCGCCTTATTGGTAGATACGACAGTTTCAAAGGCAAGTGCATATTCCTGGTTTACGCGTCAGGCGATTTGAAGATCTCCGGAACGGAGGATCGTAGACGTAAAGTTCGCAGCGGTAGTAGAAATGTTTGGTTGAGATACGGCCGTTTCCACCACGGCCCTGGGGTATTTTGCAGGGCTAAATTATTTATCTCACTAAATACCCTACGGCGTAGATCAGTTGTCCGATGTGTATACGCTGACGGGCGAGGCGACGGAAGCGGCTCAGGCTCACGTAAACCGTTCGGGGAAATTATCTGCAGCGACTCGCAGGCGGCCCGGCGGCGCAGGCATCACCCCTGGGCGGCGAGGTGTGGTCTGCGCTGCTCGCGCTCAGGGACCGGGGCCGGACGGTCCATCTACAGTGGGTCCCGGCGCACTGCGGGCTCCCAGGCAACGAGCGCGCCGACGTCCTCGCCAAGGATGAAGGAGAGAGTGGCCGTCCAGCTTCTTCAAATCCACCATGCGGGACCGGTTGCCGGCGCCCGTCCCCGGTGACAACCGAGACACTGCAGTCAACGTCCATCGGCTGCGCGCCAATCACTGGGGGCGGCAGAGTCCTAACTCCTACCTGCACCGCATCGGGCGCCGGCCCTCACCGTCCTGCCTCCAATGCAGCAGCAAGGAGTGCCCAGCCTCCCTCTGCATCGTCTGCCGAGAGGAGGCGGACACCCCAGAGCACGTGCTGCTCCGCTGCCCGTGCCTGGGCGGTGCCCGCCTCCGCCTGCTGGGCAACATCCGACCCCTACCGGGTGCACTCCGAAGTGCGGACGTCGTCCCGGCCTTTGCCGCGGGCTACCTACGCCACAAGGAGTCTTACTGGTCTACTGGTTTTACTGGTCGTATAAACTAATGCTTAGATCAATAAAGACATTTTTGATCTAAGAACGATTTTTTTTCATTTTGACGTTTGCGTGTGCCACGCGATGTGGTATCACTCCTATCAGAGCGCACCATACCAAAACAAAATTGATTTGATGGTCCTATCCAATGATGAAAACCCGATCTCAATCGGAGCAGTGGTTGCAAAGTTATTAGCTTCCGAAAAGCGTATGTACGGCCGGTTCGGGCCGGGTCAAATGTAAATTTGTCTAGTAAGTTGACGAGACATCTCACGGGCGCTTCGCGCCCGCTCGTTATTAACATATGGAATTCCAAATTCCCCCTTCCATATGGAATTCATAGAATCCATAGCAATGTGTTCGGTATCCTGGGAATTTTTCCCATACTGGGCATTGGTGATGGTGAAGTTGTGTCCATTTGTGGGTGACAGTGGGGCTGGCAGTATGGACAATACCCAAACCAAATTTGAAAGCAATATCTCTATTTTTGACTGAGTGATGCTCCCTAAGTGTAAGAAACTCATGACGTCATTTTTTAAATATCTTTTTTGAACTTTTTTTGACTTTTTTGACCAGATACGAACAAATAACTACCTTTTCTGTATTTCTGAGACAACTGGTCTAGGAACATACCTTTGTATTTACATTTATCAATTTATAATTTTGATGTTTTCTGACATCAAAATCGCTGTTCTGGACGTGGTCGATCCGAGGGCATTTACTTAACCTGGAAGGTCACTCGTTGACCCCAAACCTAAAAATTGCATACCTTTAGATTCTTTGCATGATGGGCAACATATTGGTTCTTGCCGCGTTATTGATCATGTTTCTTGGTTTCTTGGTTTGGAAGTTAACAGGGGGGGGGGGGTCTTTTTAGGACCTCCCCTCCCCCATAGGGCGAAGGTGAAAAAGCTCCCGTAGGGCGAGGGTTAATGGCACACTTTGCACAGGAATGTCATGGGAACAGGAGAGTGTTCTAAAAATGTTACAGCTGATTTTCAAAGAATTCCTAGGTTTTCACTGTGGGAAATCCATGTAAACTCCCTTTATGTCCATATGTTTGCATGCATTCTGTACCTGTTTGTGGATGCTACTTTGAGGTGTCATGTGCCAACTGCTGGAGTGTATCTCTGTGTGTGTGTGTGTGTGTGTGTGTGTGTGTGTGTGTGTGTGTGTGTGTGTGTGTGTGTGTGTGTGTGTGTGTGTGTGTGTGTGTGTGTGTGTGTGTGTGTGTGTGTGTGTGTGTGTGTGTGTGTGTGTGTGTGTGTGTGTGTGTGTGTGTGTGTGTGTGTGTGTGTGTGTGTGTGTGTGTGTGTGTGTGTGTGTGTGTGTGTGTGTGTGTGTGTGTGTGTGTGTGTGTGTGTGTGTGTGTGTGTGTGTGTGTGTGTGTGTGTGTGTGTGTGTGTGTGTGTGTGTGTGTGTGTGTGTGTGTGTGTGTGTGTGTGTGTGTGTGTGTGTGTGTGTGTGTGTGTGTGTGTGTGTGTGTGTGTGTGTGTGTGTGTGTGTGTGTGTGTGTGTGTGTGTGTGTGTGTGTGTGTGTGTGTGTGTGTGTGTGTGTGTGTGTGTGTGTGTGTGTGTGTGTGTGTGTGTGTGTGTGTGTGTGTGTGTGTGTGTGTGTGTGTGTGTGTGTGTGTGTGTGTGTGTGTGTGTGTGTGTGTGTGTGTGTGTGTGTGTGTGTGTGTGTGTGTGTGTGTGTGTGTGTGTGTGTGTGTGTGTGTTGTCTGTTGTCTGTTGTCTGTTGTCTGTTGTCTGTTGTCTGTTGTCTGTTGTCTGTTGTCTGTTGTCTGTTGTCTGTTGTCTGTTGTCTGTTGTCTGTTGTCTGTTGTCTGTTGTCTGTTGTCTGTTGTCTGTTGTCTGTTGTCTGTTGTCTGTTGTCTGTTGTCTGTTGTCTGTTGTCTGTTGTCTGTTGTCTGTTGTCTGTTGTCTGTTGTCTGTTGTCTGTTGTCTGTTGTCTGTTGTCTGTTGTCTGTTGTCTGTTGTCTGTTGTCTGTTGTCTGTTGTCTGTTGTCTGTTGTCTGTTGTCTGTTGTCTGTTGTCTGTTGTCTGTTGTCTGTTGTCTGTTGTCTGTTGTCTGTTGTCTGTTGTCTGTTGTCTGTTGTCTGTTGTCTGTTGTCTGTTGTCTGTTGTCTGTTGTCTGTTGTCTGTTGTCTGTTGTCTGTTGTCTGTTGTCTGTTGTCTGTTGTCTGTTGTCTGTTGTCTGTTGTCTGTTGTCTGTTGTCTGTTGTCTGTTGTCTGTTGTCTGTTGTCTGTTGTCTGTTGTCTGTTGTCTGTTGTCTGTTGTCTGTTGTCTGTTGTCTGGTGTCTGGTGTCTGGTGTCTGGTGTCTGGTGTCTGGTGTCTGGTGTCTGGTGTCTGGTGTCTGGTGTCTGGTGTCTGGTGTCTGGTGTCTGGTGTCTGGTGTCTGGTGTCTGGTGTCTGGTGTCTGGTGTCTGGTGTCTGGTGTCTGGTGTCTGGTGTCTGGTGTCTGGTGTCTGGTGTCTGGTGTCTGGTGTCTGGTGTCTGGTGTCTGGTGTCTGGTGTCTGGTGTCTGGTGTCTGGTGTGTGTAAAATTGTGCCTTCCATTATCAGGGTGTTGGCAAGGAATTTGAGCAGCAGCGAAAGCTCTTCATCGGAGGGCTGGACTACCGGACAACAGATGATGGTCTCAAGTCCTTCTACGAGCAGTGGGGCGAGATTGTCGACGTCATCGTGATGAAGGACCCATCAACCAAGCGGTGAGTCATAGTTTACATCAAACATCACAAATCGCTGTTAACATCATTGGCTGCTATGTGGATATGATATGATATTATATGGCTGCTATATGATATGACACACTCTTTCGAGAGAAAAAAAAGGTATAGATCACTCACTATCTTTCTTCTGGGTTTGTTGACATGTGTTGTGTCCAGCTTTTATAACGGCTTGTCCTGCGCTGTGCCCTGGCAGATCCCGCGGTTTCGGCTTCGTCACCTACGCCAAGCCGAATATGGTGGATGACTCGATGTCGAACCGCCCGCACGTGATTGACGGCCGCGAAGTGGAGGCCAAGCGGGCCGTGCCGCGCGACGAGTCCGGCCGCATGGAGAACAACGTCACCGTCAAGAAGATCTTCATCGGAGGAATCAAGGATGATGCACAGGAGAGCGATCTGCAGAACTACTTCGGGGTGAGTTCATGACGTGTTAGTGCTCAAAGTTAACGGAGGGGTTAAGGGTTGAGCTGGAGTTAAGATCAACAGAGTGGCCAATTTTGTAATGGCCTGGCAGTCTCGATTTGTAATGGCACCGTGGATAACCAGTAGGGGAAAGGTACCGGAATCGATTGACGTGTCGGAGCCCGAAGGTATGTTTCTGGTATAACATTGAGGTTTTTAAATTTCATAGTGGTATGATCACGATCCCGTGCATGCTATTTTAAAGGACTGGGTGATATGCTAGGCTACATCTTCATCTGCATCTTCAGTCATCATGCAATAACAGTGCTTGTACAATATAATCCGAAAGTGCCGTGCTGTCTTTTAATTGGCGGTAACTCGTTTGCGGTCATTTAGCAAATTGTTTGCGCGGCTGTTTGCAGGACTATGGAGACATCGTGTCCGTCAACATGCCGGTCGACAAGATCACTGGGAAGATGCGCGGATTCGCCTTCATCGAGTTCAAGGATTACGATTCGGTGGATAAGATCGTCTGTAAGTCTTCCGTCCTGACCATACTACTGCTACCGTCTCGTCTATATCGCATGCCCTGTCCTGTCCTGCTCTGTTATGTCTGATTTGTGAAAGCACTTTCCTCTCTTGGATTCTTGAGCTTGTAATGTTTATGTTTTTGTTACACATTTGTAAACACAAATGCATATTGACTAAATAATGCGCTTCACATCGAATTGGTCCTAATGAGATTTCGTGACGCCCATTGTTGTGTGCTTGTCTCATAGCTTTCGTTCTCGTATGCCGACAGTGAAGAAGAGCCACGAGCTTATGGGCAAGTTTGTGGACGTCAAGAAGGCGCTGAGTAAAGCTGAGATGGCCAGCGGCGGCGGCGGCCGCGGTGGCCGGGGCGGCGGAGGGTTCCGTGGTGGCCGCGGCGGCGGCGGACCCTGGGGCGAGGGTGGCCGGGGCGGCGGCGGAGGCGGCGGTTCTCAGAGCGGTCCGTGGGACAACCCCGGCGGCCAGTGGGGCGGCGGCGGCGGCGGCGGTTACGGAGGCGGCGGATATGGCGGGAGCAGCGGCGGTGGATATGGCGGGAGCAGCGGCGGTGGATATGGCGGGAGCGGAGGCGGTGGATATGGCGGGAGCGGCGGCGGCGGATATCAGGGAGGATACGGCGGTGGCGGCGGCAACTTTGACAACTATGGAGGTGAGTTGAGAGCTGGTTGAGTTGGAAGGATTGTGTTGGAATATCAGAATAGCTGTTGCATAATTGTTTTGGCTCAGAATTCTCTCGTACTTGCATTCTTCTGGAAATTAGATATTGAGGACATGTATGATTGGATGTTGTGGTCATTTTTTTCTTCTCATCTCAGGTTATTTGTCATCGCAACCAACGGTGCTCTTCAGCTGTCGGGAGTTTTTAACTTATAGCTGGTTCGGTTCATGCTACCATAACACTGTTGCAGGCTGCTGTGTGTGTGACATGTTTGCCTGTGTCTGTCTCTGTGCAGGTGGCAGCGGCGGCGGCGGCTGGGACGCCCAGGGCGGCCAGGGCGGCGGCTATGGCGGCCAGCAGCAGTACGGCGGTGGTGGAGGTGGTGGCGGCCCGATGAAGGGAGGCTACAACCAGGCGCCACGCTCAGCGCCCTACAACTCGAGCCAGCGCGGCGGCGGCGGCGGCGGCGGCGGCGGCTACGGTACGTGCACGGTCCTAGGATTGCGCTGGAGCTGGGATGCGGAGTGGAAAGTTCTGGCCAAAAATAAGCATAGAGAGTGGAAAATTCAACCAAAAAACATGCAACCAAAAACATGCCTATGTATTTAGCTTTATCAATTCCCAATTACCTGCTTACCAGAATTAGTTATTGCATATGCCAATTATTATCCGTCTTTCCCTCCACAGGCTGCCCCTATCAATGCATCCATAAATCAGTATCAGGGTTCCAAGTATCCAATAAATTTTGAAATGAAAAGTGGAAAATTCACAATAAAACGCAGAAAAAAGTGCAAAAATAGTATCCATATGGTGTCATTTTCCACCCCAAATTTACAATGCTAGGATTCTCATGGTACGTGTCTTCTCTCCATTCTTTATAGTCAGTGACTCAACTTCCGACCTTAACTAAATAGTGATGCTGATTGCTGATCCAGCCGCCGGTTTCTGAAAGAAGTGACAATACTGTGGTGTAAATGCTCTTCCAAAATTCGGGCCAAATTGGATTGGGCCCATGTTCGGTGCTGCTCATGTTGAAAATCATATTTGCGATTTTCAGCTGAGCGGTTTCAGAACCGGCTGTGATGCTTTGTCGGCCATACCAGACATTAATTTTGAATTTTTGCCATTTATCAATCACTTTCGACCGCCATAAGCAAGATGTGTGATTGCCGGACAGCTTTAGCCATTGCGTGCAGACGCCGCTTAGCACGAGTTTATTTGTGACCTAGCCTGGACGCCGCTTAGCACGAGTTTATCTGTGACCAAGCCTGGACGCCGATTAGCACGAGTTTATCTGTGACCTAGCCTGGACGCCGATTAGCACGAGTTTATCTGTGACCTAGCCTGGATTTATCTGAGTTTATCTCTGACCTAGCCTGGACGCCGATTAGGACGAGTTTATCTGTGATCTAGCCTGGACGCCGATTAGCACGAGTTTATTTGTGACCTAGCCTGGACGCCGATTAGCACGAGTTTATATCTATCACATTCAGCATGAGCATACTGCAAGCAGATTAACGAGTAGCTCCTGGACGCGCTCCTGTCACAGCTACTATATGATGCTGTGATTAATCATATATAGTATATAGTAATATTGATATGGTACTTGCAAAACACAAGATACAAATTAAAAACATTGTTCCACAGGATGCATCCAATCACGATTTGAATGAGTGCTACAGCCCACATTTCACAGGCATGAGGCTTTTCATACTCTCATATGCAATAATGTTCCTGGCGCCACACATTAGTCCAGGCATGGCCAGAAGCATAATGTAGGTAATAACAATTACTACTCCCCTCTCACCATTACTAGCAGCCTCCTCACTCTGCCCACCATCTCATTCACCCATTCATCAAACGAGGTTACAGTTATGCTGCATAAGTTACAATCACAACACTGATACAATACACAGTATCCACGTGACATTGTGTACCTTTCACAGATATCTGCTATTATTTGAAATATAGTATACAGTTTTCAGTTTACACATACTCTATAAATATAACTATTAGATGATACTTATTGATATTTCCGTTTTCTATAACAGTATATATCACGTGCCATACATTGCTGCTCTAACATGCTACCAAATCTATTAAATGCTTCCATATTGAAGTGTTTCATATCCTGGGCTTCCCCATCGCCTAGCATACACTGCATCACTTTCAATTGGTGTGAGTATGATTCTTTCAGAAAGTATAGACCATCCACCATCCCTTGACCAACATATATTGTGCCCTTTTCCAGTCATAGGTCCCACTGACGTAAGGCATACCCATACATATAATTCATTTGAGAATATTCGAACTAACTGTAAATACTATTGCCTCCCTGTCCCTGGTACTGTATCAGATACCTCAGCTGCTTCATACCCTGGCAAGTTTACAATCATCCATATAAATGCCAGGTCCTTGCTTTCAGATGATAATTTGCTGAATTTGAAGTGCTTTTGTTTAGAACTAAAGTTAGATGGTCAATAATATGTGTCTCAGAGACATGGCTATGCAAAGAAATGGAAAAGAAAAGACACATAAATGGTTACTCTTGCTATTTTGATAGCAGAACCGATGGTACTGGGGGTGGGGTTGCAATTTATGTGAATAATGATGTCAGAGAAACACAACAATTGCCCAAAGTGTTCAGGTGTACAGAATCACTACTTATTGAATGTCAGTTAAGAAACAATTTATCTATCCTAGTGTGCCAAATATATAAACCCCCTAACCTTAGTAATAACAGTTTCATTGAAGAACTAGGGAATGCCATAGATATTATTCAAATAAGGAATAAAATTGCCTTTATCTGTGGAGATTTCAATCTTGATCTCTTGAGTATTTCCAAAGGGGGTGCAGCATTGGATTTTTTTCAATTGATTAGCATCATCAAGTTTTCTTCCATTAGTTTCTAAATCCACAAGGATACAGAACACTTGTTACTCACTCATTGATAACATCTTTTGCAATAACTTAACCCTTGTTAACAAATCTTCTGGAATAATACTTGGGCGCCATGTGACCTTCGTTGTCGGAGCGCCCCTAAACCCCAATCATCATCATGGAATAATACTTGATGATACAGGCGACCATTTCCCAATATTTACTACACTAGACTTTGCAGTCAGTCCAAAAGGAAACGAGGGAAATTAAATGTCAATTTGATTATCACAAAATACCAAATTTAACTGAACATATAAAGAAATCATTGGAAAGCCTTGAAGCCATCACTGATCCTGAAACTGCTGGTGAAATAATCATCAATGCATATACAAGTGGTATAGATAAATTCAGCTTCAAATATAGCCCAAATGGTAAAAATACTATAATTAAACCCTGGATATCACCACCTATCCTGGCATCTATAGACAACAGATGCAAACTCTTTAACGTAAAACAAAAGAACCCCACACAAGAAAATATAAACAAATATGTTAAATACAGAAATATCCTAAACACCTTGATCCGGGGTGCCAAGTGCAAATATATACAGGATGAGCTTGAGGCGAATAAGGATGATGCAAAACAAAATGTGAAAAATTCTCATCACTCATACTACTGGAAAATCATATCAGAATACATTTCCAAATTACTTTAAAAACAATGAAGACAAACATGTTGAGGATAATTTAGAAATTGCAGAGGAATTTAATGCCTTCTTCAGCTCAGTTGGGAAAACCCTGCAACAAAACATGAAAGGGTGTCCTGAGGAGGCTCTTGAGTTCCTTGGAGACCCTTGCAAAGACACAACAAATCATTTGCAACATACTAATAATGATGAACTTATATCTATAATTAAAAACATGCAAAATGTGGGACATGGAGTGGATGCAATTAATGCAAGAATCTTTAAGTTAACATTTATGTCAATCATAGTCCACTTTGTCCACTTTATAAATATCTGTCTTGACCAGGGGAAGTTTCCAAGCAGGCTCAAAATTGCTGTCATAAAACCTATTTATAAATCAGGTGATAGAACACAAATGAACAATTATAGACCAATCAGTATCCTTCCATATATATATATATCAAAAATTCTAGAGAAAGTGATCCATGTCCGCGTCATGGAACATGTCTCCAACAATAGCATAATTTGTCCCAACCAATTTGGATTTAGGAAGGGATACTCAACATACATGCCCTTGCTCATATTGCAAGATAAAGTAATCAGGGGGTTTGAATCAAACAAAATGAACTGTGGTATCTACCTAGACCTAA
This sequence comes from Chirona hameri, assembly GCA_036785665.1. Lineage (NCBI taxonomy): Eukaryota > Metazoa > Arthropoda > Thecostraca > Balanomorpha > Balanidae > Chirona > Chirona hameri. The sequence continues at coordinate 6,831 of JAXIVJ010017598.1, read as the reverse complement.
AAAAGGCATTTGATACTGTTGATCACAGAATATTATTGCTTAAACTTCACTCATATGGTATCACAGATACATTCCTGACAATCATAGACTCATACTTATCAAATAGATATCAATGTGTAGAGTATAAAAAAAGTCCAGTCAAGCCTGAGTCAAATAAGTATTGGGGTCCCCCAGGGCTCTATTATGGGCCCACTTCTGTTCATCTTATACATAAATGATTTTCCCAGGATTTCGTCAAAGTTTACATCATTACTTTATGCTGATGATACAGCCCTTTTATTTGAGGCTGATTCCACTTCTGAATTGCAAAATAACTTAGATACAGAACTACCAAAGGTATACAAATGGCTGCAAGCAAACAAGCTGTCCTTAAACAACAATAAAACATTCTATCAAATATACAATAAATCCAAAATAAATGTTGACATCAATGTAATATTAAATGGTATAAATATAGGAAATACAGAAACTGTGAGATATCTTGGTGTATATATAGACGAATAACTCAAGTGGGAGAGTCACATTATGCATATTTCAAGTATAATAAGTCGTAATATAGGGATTATAAGTCGCTCTAGATATTTCCTGGGTCAGAAACACCGATTTCTGTTGTATAATGCATTAGTTCTGCCTTATCTTAATTACTGCTGTCTGTTATGGGGAAACGCACCGAAATCACTCCTTAACAAATTGCTTATCCTACAGAAAAAGATAGTCAGGATTGTTGATAATCAAGCAAGACTAGCCCACACAAACCCAATATATGTAAAGCTCAAAATTCTTAAAGTAAAGGACATTGCCAGACAGCAAGCTATAGTCGTGCTTTATAATGTTGCATCTGGAAGTGCCCCACCAGTCATAGCCTCACTTTTCGAATTCACTCAGACCAATCACAGAGCTTCAAGAGTAGCACGACATTTTGAAGAAATATTCACTCGAAAATTATACCGGACACGTACCATAGCATGGATAGGACCACGTTTATGGAATTAAATTGTTGCCCCCAGATTCCCCCATATAAACTCAATACCATCTACTAAAAAACAAATAAAAGAAATCACCAAAAATCACATGATCAGTGAATATGAATAACCTTTCCCTGCTTGCCTCACAAGCCTAGAAAAAAAAATCCCTTGTAGTTTGCTCATTTATGTAAATGAGCCTGAATACAATAATAGCCATAGCAGTGCAAAATGTTAACTGTTTGTAAAGTCATCTTTTAAGTTGCAGAAGAATGAAGTTATGCAGTTTGTAATGTATGTAACATTATAAATAAACAATAATACAAATTTGCAGAACTAAGTAACAGTATATAAACAAACAACATAAGCATGCATAAACGTGCATAATCTGAAATAAAACATAGTAAATCAGAGATAGAGATTTATATTGGTGTTGAGCAATATAGTACCTCTATTTCTTTTCTGCTTTCTTGAAATATGAATTAATTAGATCATGTTTCAACTTATAGATCAATTAATTACATCATGCGCGAAAGCCACCCCGACTAACCGACGCTGGAACCTGGGTGAGATCGAACAGCAACAAGCTTTGCTTAGCTGGGGGCTCACCGGGTTCCAGCAAAGACCTTCTGCTTGCCTAGACCAGGACCTGCCTTCCCCAACCTTTGTATGAATGCAATTGTATCCTGCCTCACTGTCTGGCAAACCTTTCTTGATGGCAACGAGATTGGGGCAGCAGGCAGTGGGGCACACACTTGCAATCCTTACTAACTCGGTTACGTATGTGCGAATGTCAAAATGTATGATTCCCAGGGGCGTAGTTGGGGGTTAGTCACTTGTTGATTTCAGCAACGACTACTTCCTGCCTGCTTTCTGTCTTCTTATTTTTGACCACATTACCACTGACCACTTAGCCTTCCTCTATTCATTTGCTTTTTTATTTCTTCCATTTCCTAGCTGGGAGTGCCGCGACATTTTCTCTTTTGTTCTCTGGTGTTAAAGTAAGGTGATGTGCGTCGATGGGATCGAGGGCGGGGGCACTCTTGGTCACCTGTTATGGGTGGCGGCATAGAATAAAAAAAAATGTGACCTAGCCTGGATTTATCTAAGTTTATCTGTGACCTAGCCTGGATTCGTCAGAAGACTGCAGCTAACCGCGCACCGTTGTGGGTTATGTGTGGCGTGTCTTATGTGACCAAGCCTCCAACAAAGATCCGGCTGCGACAGCGCACCGTTGTGTGTGTAGTGTGCGTGTGTCTGTGGCCTAGTCTCAAGCAATGGTGCGGCTGCCAACATCGCTGCGTTGTGTCCCCTTTCCGGCAGGTGGCGGCGGCGGAGGCTACAACCGGTTCTGAGCGCCCGGGCGAGCCGCAGCCGCGCCAGCGAGCCGCCGAGACTGTCGCTCACACTCGCTCTGTCCGGTCAGCATGGCACTGTTCATCGTCCATTGTACTTGCGCGGAGCTAACGGGATAATTTTACGCTCGTCACTCGGTTGCCACCGTCGAGGACCGCGTCCCCTCTTGAGTCCGTTTTGGTGTTCGGTTGATGTCGGACGGCATTTGTCTCATCTCTCATTAAGTGGCTGGCATATGTATTGTCCGTTTTAGGCGGGTTTGAGATGTATTTGATTGACTGTGCGGCGGTAAAGACGTGATCAACAGCCCAGGTGTGGAGGATAGGAGCGGCACTTTACCGGCGGACAGTAGGCCCCTCTCGAGCACACGGGACTCTGTGAGCCCAGACGCTGGCAGCGGCGCCGTCCTCGGCTCACGCTCCGCCAGCCCTGTTCAAGTAGTGATGGAATACATGGCGATGACACATTGTGTAGGGTGTTTCTTCTAAACAGGCGTCTCAGTGCAGGCAGTAGCAGGGGCGGCCCCGCCCGGTCCCCAGCCGGTCGTCCGCCGCGGCGCGGGCAGGCAGACAGACGGCGCAGGGCGAGACAGACAGGCAAAACTGACTGAGGCTAGTTTGTGCCGCCCGAGCTAGTGGTGCAAGGTCGCCAAGAAGCACCCAGGGTAGCGTTGCAGGCTGGCGCCACAAGCAGGCAGGCGGGCTCAACTAGACGGTGTAGGAACTGCGTCGGTCGCCGGGCCTGATACTGTACAGCTAGGAGGTAGGCTGAGTAGCTGGCATATTGACGGGTTTGCTATCAACGGGTATATTCTGTCATGGGTGGGTTTGGTTTGGTGTTTTGTGGTAGTTATTCAGGTCTTTTTCCTTTCGGCTTAAAGTTTCTATACGTGTTCCGGTCACAAAGAAAATCGATTTTGACAATAGATGTATGCGTGTCTCTAAACGCCTCCGTCGGTAGTACAATGCTGGGGATTTTGCATCAGGCGTTTATTATTTTGTGTGATGTTATTTTTCTACTGCATACTTCTAAACATTTATTTCGCTGATGCCCAATGTATTGAATGTCAGTATCTGATATTTTAATCAATATTTCTGTACTTCATCTTTCTCATTACATCATCTTTCTGCATCTTTATTCGTGTTAGTTTGCAGTTCAAAATGTTATCATTGGCAATCTTCGAAATAATTGCATCAATAGGATAGTCACTGATTCCTTCTTTTTCACTACCTTTCACATGAAGTCCAGGCTTGTCGGCTGATAGGCTGTGTACCTTTGTGTCGCCAATCGCTAACGTGTTTTATTTTGCAGGCGCGTCGACGGCGACCTGCTGAGACTTCTGCGAGCCAGTACAAAGCCAGCCAGCCAGTACAATGCCAGCTGAATACTGACACACAACCGACTGTGATACACGTGGTGCAATACACATATATTTCATGTATTTGGAGTTTGGACTTGCATGAAGCAAGTGGTGTCCTTGGTGAGACGGAACGGCCGAAGCGGGTTGGAATGAGAGCTGGCTGTGCGTGCTGTTGACTCAGTGATAGCCTACGCTACGTTACGATACGCTACGTAATGTTTTTAGGTCAGAGCTACGCTACCGAATTACGTTAAGTTATATTTTGATACGTTACCGATTACGCTATTTTTCGTTAAACGTAGCTTATAGTATATCGTACTACGATACAGCAGATACCAGGAAAATCAACGGTATGTAACGGTGATTTTTCGTTCATCCACATTTCTAACGTTCCTTTCAACCAACTGTCATGTATTTGTTTTCTCGTGACAGACATTTGCGAAGACATTCGTAACACAGTCACAAAGCATCATCATTAGTGAAATATGTGGTGCAAGGGTCATAGCTAACCTATATCTAGACACCTTGTATTGATTGTTGCTGGTGTATGATACCTAACCCAACATTGACTGTCGTAGACATTCTTATAACGACCATTGGCAATAGCAATAGATCAGAAACCAATAAAGCTATCAAGCTCCCGAGTTTAACCAGCATTGACTTGTTCGCCCCTGTAGCTCAGACGGTAGAGCGCTGAGCTTTAGATGGTAGACATCGCTCGGTGTGGCAGGCTGGGTTCAAGTTACTTCGGCACTCGCTATTTGTCCCCGACTAGGATGGCCTGCGGCTGGTGGCAGCGGTCGCACTCGTCGCAAACGCACAGGTCAGGTGACGTCAGAGGGCGGGATGGACCTTGTCCTAAATGTCCAGGTATATTCGTGTACGCAAAACTTTCGCTTCTAAATTATGCCAGTTACCAGGAATTGCCGAGGTCTGATGGTTGGGTCAGGGCCTGTGCAACAAGCTCTGCTTAGCGCGAAACCTGTCGTCGAAAATTAATTCACTCAAATGATTTGGACTTAATTTATAAAAAAAAAGTATTTCAAACTGATAAAAATGTCAATAACTTCTTTTATGATACTGCAAATTCGGTGACGTCACAATCTACCGAGTTAGATGAAAACTAAGTTAAACTTAAAATACGCCGTAAAAAATATAGGCATACAAACTCGAGGAATACCACACCGCTTTTGCTGCAAGCAAAACATTTCTTGGATTTTCAAAATGTTTGTGCCAAACAGTATCCACGTCTCGACTGAGTAGCAAGATTTGCCCACCATCGGCTGAGACGCCAGTCAACGGCGAGTTGAATCAATCATATATAGCGCCTTAATTACAGGGAAACGGTAATCTAACCACCGATCCATAAGACGTTATAATTCAGCAATAAGGTTACCCTCAGCTATATAAGATACCAATGAGATACCCATTACCATCATCAACATATGGTCTGCAGGGTAGCGCCATGGATTTGTGTCGGGGGAGGGGCAAACCGAAGGCAAGGGCTCCATTTGAGCGAGGGACTTTCCGGCTATTTTCGTGGGGGCCTCGTCAAAATCTTCTCGACCGCCTTCCTGGGGGCTTTCTCGGAATATTTTGTGGTTGTGGAAGCCTCCTCTGAAGTATCTCATGAACAGCTTTCTCGGTCATTGTGGTAGGGGCCAATGTGGAGTCTATATCGGTTGTCTTCTTAGGGGCATTTTATGAGCTTGTCTGCTGTCTTCGCGGCCTTCTTATAACTTGTGTCGGGCATCTCTTTAGGAGATATTTGGAGCTTGTGTGGGTAGTGTTTAGGTCTTGGAGTTTGCCTCAATTGTCATTTTAAGGGCCTCCTTGGAATTTATCACGCTTATTTTGTTAAGGTGCCTCTTCCAACATCTCCCGGTTGTTATTTCAAGGAGCGACTTGAAACTCATTCCAATTGTCTATTTAGGAACTGCTTAGTATTTATGTATATTTGCGAGGGGTCTCCCTTTGTTTTTATAGGGCCGGGGCGCAATATTTCCCGCCACCTGACCCTCCCCGCTGTGGCATCGCCCCCTGACGTTATGCTACGAAATACCTTGCGTAGCAGTTACATTATTTGAATATTTGTTTTCGGTAGTACGATACGAAATACTTCGATTACGCTACGGAACGATTTATTGAGCTACGTGTTACCAAAAACATACCGTAGCGTAACGTAGGCCATCACTGCCTGTTGTGCCGTTCAAAGAAGCCTACTTCTGAACTGTTATCTGACGAGTGGTCTGAAGAGTGTTATCTGAAGAGAGGAGTGGTCGCAGTTTGGTAGCTAGAGCGCTTCCCTGGTAACCGGAAGGTCCCAGGTTCGAGCCTCCCCAGTCCTACCATCGCTACCCTCGTATGGAAGCATCGTGCTCGATTTCGAATGCCTCCGTATCAGCTCGCTGGTTGCGAAATTACGGCCACCGCCCCTCGCGCTCGGCCGACCCCGGCTGACCCTCCCGGTCACATGACCGCCGGAGGGTCAGCCGGGGTCATATATATATATATATATATATATATATATATATATATATATATATATATATATATATATATGTATAGGTATATGTATATGTATTTCTACCGATTCTCGACGCACACGCCCCGCTGCGGGATGTCAGGATTCGCAACCCCACCGCGCCTCCAGTCTCCGACCAGACTCGGTCGCTCATGGCCCAGCGCCGCGCAACCCTGCGCCAGGCAGGCAGAGGGTCTCTTGAGTACCGATAACTCAATCGAGCCGCTCGGTCCGCCATTCGCCGGGACACACGTTTATCAATAGGCCAGCGCATACGCAAGCAGGGCGCGCACACCGTCTGGCGGAACATGCGAGCCGTCATAGGCGACAAAAAGGCGGCGCAAAAGGTTCAGCCACAGGTACCCGCCGAAGACCTGAACGCGTATTTTGTGTCTGTGGGTCCCCGAGTCGCGGCAGAAATAGCCGCTGGTGGCGCGGCCCCGGCCCTTGCCTGCCGCCTTCCGCGAGTCGGTGCCTGCACATTATTCTTATCCCCTATTGACCTAGTCTCACTTACTCGAACCATCGCCACCATGCGTAGTTCTCCAGCACGCGGTGCGGACGGAATCTGTATCCGAGTCATCAAAGCTATCCTCCCTGCTATCGGTGACGTCATCCTTCACATCGTC
>JAXIVJ010017597.1:0-25672 GCA_036785665.1 Chirona hameri | reverse complement strand
AAATGCAGTCCCGGTGGGTCTGAAGCTGTATGTGAATCAGGCTTGCCGGTCTCATGCCGGGCTCAGCACAAGTTCAGGGCTGAACATACTGTTTAACCCTAATCTCTGCGGGCGGGCAGAATTGCGTTAACCTGCGGGAGATAGTGGGCAGATTCTGCCCCGCCCCCTTTCCCCCAGAGATCTTGAGAACCGCTTGGTCGATTTCGATGGGTAAAATACCATTCGATTCGTCATGAGCAGAGGCCTTTTGCATAAAACTTACGATATACGTCGCCGGAGTAAATCGTAGAAAATCAAAGAAAGAGCAGATTCTACGAAACTTCGTAATTTGTGTTTCACCAACCACCTATCTCCTTTCTTAGAATGTGCCGGATTCTAAGATATGACGGTCATATCCACAATAATGTAGTGTTAAATGGCTATAGCGCATCCAAACTATTTACAGTATGGTTACACAACAGTTGGGCATAATTAATATAATAAGAAATACTTTGTAATTCTTCCGAAACCAATATTATCACCATCTGCATTGATTTTAGGATCTGTCTTAGTATATGATGTTCATCCGCCTCCCGGTGATTAGGGATGCAAATTTCAACACCACGGAGTCGGCGCCGTGCCCAAATTCAGGCCCGGCGTGCCTGAAGCTGTGTCTGAACTCAGGCTTGCCGGTCTCATGCCGAGCTCACCGGAAGTTCGGGGGTTAAAATATTGTTTAATGTATAATAGAGCCCCTCATGGAATGGGAATCCCGCATGAGAATGAGAAACGGTATGGAGCTCCAGGCGACGGGGACGGCGTGGCGCCGCCCGATCTCCGGCCGCCATGGCAGTGGAGGAGGCAGGGGCGGCCGGAGAGACGGCAGCGGCCGGCAGGGAGACGGCGGAAGACCCGTACTCCCTGTCCGCCAGCCGCCTGCCGTCTCTTCGGCCGCCCCTGCCTCCTCACTGCCATGCGCGCGGCCGGCTCGGGCGGCGCCACGCTGTCCGAGCGTTTATATATTCGAATTATCTAATAGGTAATGCCAGTGACTCCGCCACGGGGGACGGGGGGAAGTTTCCCCCATTCTTGGGCCAGGCGGATTAACCCCCAATTTTCCCTGACAAACAACTATAAATCAGTGTTCAGTTTGTCCTGATAATTTGTTAGGTACATACTTACCTCTCGCCTGTTGAACAAGCTTTCGTTGACATTCCACCCCCCCCCCCTCCCACACCCGCTCAACAGCATTTCGCTGACGCTCCACCCCCCACCCTGCTCAACAGCTTTTCGGTTTTGATCACTGCACCCCCCCCCCCTCCGATCAACAACTTTTTGGTTGACGCCCCCCCCCCCCCAGTCATCAACTTTTCGCTGACGCCGACCACTCAGCTTCCCTCAATCCTGACCCCCCCCCCCCGCCCCCACCCCCCGCCCATTTAAAAGGCGTGGCAGAGACCCTGAGTTACAGGACGGACGTTATAATATGAAACCTGTCTATTATTTGGGACCACTTCGGTAACGATCCGGTAATACATTCGGGACGTTATGCGGTACCCGTCCCTTGACCTTTAATTTGACTTTGAAGGTGACTTGAACAGCAAAATGAAGGTAATATTCGTGATCAGCGTGTCAGAATTGATTGTGGGCCGAAGTTTGGGGCAAATCTGAATCTATGCCGAATCCATCGCTGAATTAGTCGCTAACTTCACGAACATTATATTTATCAGAATGATCCCGACACAGGACACTCCATGTTCAATTATTGTTTATTCTGGAGCGGAACGTCCTTGGGCGTCTTTGGTGACGGTTTTCCATTTGGATAATCTCTTCGTCCTCGACAAACTCCATTTAATCCGCGCTCCTTATCAGCAATACTATAGAAAACCGATGCTTACCAAATGTCGCCCTCAAAATCAAAACAACTATACCCTTCGAAGATTTTTCCCTGCTATTTTAGGATTTTAACATTAATTTGGCGGGTGCGGCGTGATAACTAGACTATTTTACTAGACTACTCTACTAGACTACTTTGATAACTAGACTACTCTTAAATCTCATGTTTTATTGAACAGGGCTCCCTTGGAACAGCTCCCTTGCACAGGACTCCCTTGCACCGGCGTAAATTCATCACTGTTCTTTTTTATTGTCAGGATCTTGGTGAAACACGATGTCTTGGAATAGTTACGATTCTAAGAGGAATCGTACTTTCTTTCTTCAGTTTCGTAGTTTTTATGCAAAAGGCCTCAGGTCCTTCTTTTTTACCCTTACATTTCTTTTTGTTCACAAATGGGTGGCCAGGGCAAACAATACGAAACTTTTGGTTGTTATTTGAAAGGTCATTGCGGCCATGTGGTGTGACCGGTTTTTCATGCTCCAAATGTTTTTGAGCTTCAAATGTACTGGTATTTAATATATCAGAAGACAGTACCAAAATAATAACAAATAATAGGCGTATTCAGGGGATGTCAAATGGGGGGATTTTCTAATAACAAATATGCGCTGTTCGTGATTGTTTGGGACGACATGAATGTCACATGGGGACATTAATTGCTGTAATGTGTTAAATGTAATATATTGCGCATAGGCGGATCCAGGCAAACAACTTTTATTCCAAATTTTGACACAACACGCGCAATCTAATTTCAGGAAAAATAATGTGAGTAACGCTTTTATCATCTTACTAATTTGAAGTTGGACCTAATTTGAGGGAGGGTATCGCCTCTCATGTTTTGTACCCGAGTGCGTCTCTGTCAACAGATATGCACAATCCCGGTATTTTGTATGCGTATTGCATTGATAATGTTTCTGACGCATTTATTGCACCGAAAACTACGAAGAAAGTATCACGTAACACCCTCCCAAAACAGGATCCTGGCACCGCCTCTGCTGTGCTAGATTTATTCCAAATTTTGACACAACACACGCAATTTAATTTCAGGAAAGTCACATAGCTGGCACGTTCGGCCTTTCGTGCAGAAAAGAAACTGCACATTAGCAAACAAATTAAAGAGCAGGGACGAGCGAGCGTCTGGAAGTGTGCCAAAAACATAGTGGGGAGTAAGAGGCCTAGCGCACAGGTGCTGCGATCTGCTTCCGCTGATACCCTGAACGACTTTTTTGTCGAAGTGGGGCCCAGGGTGGCGGCGGAACTGGCAAGCTACGGCCCGGCTCCCTCACTCCCCACTCGCTTACCGAGAGTGGGGACGTGTGCCTTCTCACCTCACCCCATCAGTCTTAAATCGCTGCATAATATCATGTTCAGTATGCGAAATTCTTCTGCACGCGGCGATGATGGAATTTGCATTCGCGTCTTGAAACTTGCATTTAATACCATTGGCCATGTACTGCTCCATATCATTAACCTTTGCATCACCACCTCCGACATCCCCGTCCTCTGGAAACACTCAATCGTCCACCCGATTTACAAGTCGGGCGATCCCTCTGACCCCTCAAACTTCCGTCCCATTTCTATACTTCCGGTTATTTCCAAAATAGTTGAGCGGGCGGTCCAACGTCAGCTCTACTACTACCTATCCGCTAACCACCTACTCTCACCACCCAGCACGGGTTTTCGCCCGCGGCATTCCACTGAGACGGCTCTCACCTGCATTTCTGATGAAATATTTTTGGCTTTTGACACTGGCAAAATTTCACTTCTTTGTCTCATAGATTTAAGTAAATGTTTTAATGTCATTGACCACGACAAACTTCTCTTCAAGCTCCAGACTCTCGGCATTAATACTACTTGGTTTCAAAACTATTTAAATGGTCATACCCAGAGTGTTAGCTATACCGGCTCAGACGGAAAATTCCAAATTTCTTGCCCTCGAGCTATCAATCAGGGAGTATTCCAAGGTTCGTCCCCTCGGCCCTATCCTCTTTTGCGCTTTTGCCAATGACCTGAGTCTCCATGTAGCCGATGCATTCGTAGTGCAGTACGCTGACGACACTCAGGTCTTAGTCTCAGAACCCAAATCTTGCCTGCCAGCGCTTATCGCTCGCATGGAATCTGCTCTATCTTCTCTTGGCGGCTATTTTCACAGCAACGGCCTCAAAGTTAACGTAACCAAGTTCGAGCTTCTCACACTCGGAACCGACAAAATTTTCGCTCACTTCCGTCCTTTACGGTTAACTTCCGCGGTACTTCCCTGACCCCCACTACTCAAGTAAAAAACCTTGGAGTTATCTTTGATCAGCATCTCTCGTGGGACCCTCATGTGACTGCCGTCTCACGTAAATGCTGCGGCATCCTGACTGGCCTGTCCCACCTCAGGCACTACCTACCACCTGAAACCCTCCCGGAAATCGTCAACGCCCTCGTGATCTCCCACATCCGATACTGTCTGGTTGTTTACGGCAACGGTTCCGCCAAAAATCACCTTCGCATCGAGAAGGTTATTAACTTTGCGGCTCGAGTCATCTCGGGGAAAACGTAAATATGACCACGTATCGGGTGTGCGTGATTCACTTCGGTGGCTTGACGCTCCTAGTCTCTCCCACTATCAAACCCTGTGCCTGCTCCAGAAAATCCGTAGTACCGGCCAGCCGGAATCACTCGCAGACCTGTTTACTGCCAATCGTGAACGGCCCGATCGCGGTAGGTGTACTAGGCAGGACGATCAGCTGTTTGTGCCTGGGGCGCGTACTGAGGCCGGGAAAAGGAGATTCGGGTATCGAGCCGCCCACATGATGAACTCACTGCCTCCGGATTTCCCTACGATGTCTGTGGGACGGTTTAGGAGGGCGCTCAAGGTCGAGCTGCTCACATCGAACCATGTTACCTGATCTGACTGTGATGAGTGTCGTACGCTGTGCTGTGTGTCATGTGTCATGTCTAGATTAGTTCATTTTAAAAGAGTGATTTATTTGTATCCGTTTGTTCGCCCTATTTACAACTGACTGAAAACCGCAATAGCCACTGTTTTTGTGGATGGTCTGCTTTTGGTACAATACAATACAATACAATACATAGTCTCAAGACGCTAGTCCAAACGGTTTAGAAGCAACAAGTGAAAAACCACCGTGAATAGAATCTTCCCCGCAGGGAATAGGGTTGGTTAATAATTAAGTCAAGACATGCAGATTGCTGGCTGCCGGGTCTGGCGTGTGCTGCCACATGTGGCCGGATTGATGCCGGTGCCAACTCATTTGTGAGCGGTGGCGGTGGCGGTGCCGGTTTCTGTTTTTTAAAGACATTTTTGCATCTCTACCGGTGATCTGCGGTTATTTTGTAAACAATTTGCCAGATTCAGTTCGAGGTTTGAACTGTTCTAGTGTGGTGTAGGTGCTATATATTCCAATGATCTAAGTAAGTTATGCCAGGGTCTCCGCCACGGGGGACGGAGGAAGTTTCTCCCCATTATTGGGCCAGAGGGGGATTATCCCCCAATTTTCTCTGACAAGCAACTGTAAATCAGTGTTCAGTTGTAATCATGATTTGTTAGGTACCTGCATACCTACCTCTTCCCTCTTGCACAGGCTTTCGCTGACGTTCCACCCCCCCCCCCCCCCTGCTCAACAGCTTTTCGGTTTTGATCATTGCAACCCCCCGGTCAACAACTTTTTGGTTGACCGCCCTCCCCCCCCCCCCCCCCCCTCCACAGTCAGCAACTTTTCGCTGACGCCGATCACTCAGCTTCACTTGATCCCGTTCCCACCCCCAGTCCCCCCCCCCCCACACACACACAAAACAAAATCAAAGGCGTGGCGGAGACCATGAGTTACGGTAACGGACGTTATATATGGAGCCTGTCTATCATCTGGGACCACTTTGGTAACGATCCGGCAATACATTCGGAACGTTATGCGGTATCCCGTCCCTTGACCTTGAATTTGATCTTGAAGGTGACCTTGAATAGCAACATGAAGGTCATGTTCGTGATCAGCGTGACATAATTGGCTGCGGGCCGAAGTTTGGGGCAAATCTGAATCTGTGCCGAATCCATCGCTGAATTAGTCGCAACTTCACGGACGTTATATTTGCCTGAATGATTCCGGCACAGGACACTCCATGTTTAATTATTGTTTATTATGGGACGGAACGTCCTTGGGCGTCTTCGGCGACGGTTTTCCAGTTGGAGAACCTTTTCGTCCTCGACAAACTCTATTTATCCGCGCTCCTTATCAGCAATACCAAGGCTGTATAAACCAGGTAGAACACTCCGGCCGAAAAAGTGGTGACAAACACTAATTTAGTAGCCGCGACCCCGGAGTCGCTGTGACGTAGAAGGCGGGGGACGCGGCCGGCCGGCCCCCGTACACAACATTAGTGCGCGCGTGCCTGAAGTTTAGATCGCGCTTAGTTTCTTTGCTTACCGGTCGATTGCAAAACGTAGAACATGTAATCTGTCACAAATCAACCGCTCTGCCGGATGCCGCTGAAAAATTTAAATCAGACCAATATATGCTATGAAATATGTGCGCAAAGTTCAACCTCCGGTGATTAGGTACGGCCGCCTCGGCCGACCGCAGCTCGAAACGATGATAAGCGTATCTCTGATGCCATTACCCGGCGTGGAAAATGTGAATGTATAGCAATGAATTGCCTAGGGAGAAATAAAGCCTCATCAAATATATTGTATTTGTTTGGCATTGCTATGTTCAGATGTTCTGTGTTCTGTGTTCTGTGTTCTGTGTTCTGTATTCTGTGTTCTGTGTTCTGTATTCTGTATTCTGTATTCTGTGTTCTGTGTTCTGTGTTCTGTGTTCTGTGTTCTGTGTTCTGTGTTCTGTGTTCTGTGTTCTGTGTTCTGTGTTCTGTGTTCTGTGTTCTGTGTTCTGTGTTCTGTGTTCTGTGTTCTGTGTTCTGTGTTCTGTGTTCTGTGTTCTGTGTTCTGTGTTCTGTGTTCTGTGTTCTGTGTTCTGTGTTCTGTGTTCTGTGTTCTGTGTTCTGTGTTCTGTGTTCTGTGTTCTGTGTTCTGTGTTCTGTGTTCTGTGTTCTGTGTTCTGTGTTCTGTGTTCTGTGGTCTGTGTTCTGTGGTCTGTGTTATGTGTTCTGTGTTCTGTGTTCTGTGTTCTGTGTTCTGTGTTCTGTGTTCTGTGTTCTGTGTTCTGTGTTGTGACTCATGACTTATGTTCTGTAACTCATAAGTCACATTATTAACATTATTAACAATGATTTTATAGTCATTACTACTAGACACTTGACATTTTGTTCTCATTTTTTGTGTTCATTGGTGCAAGCCACAACTCAGGACCAGTAGCATTAGGTACTACTCAGTGGCGGCGGATAAGGGGGGACATAGGTGGCAGCTGCCCACCTACTCAAGAAGTTTGGGGGGGGGGGGGTGAGGGAAACATTATTTTGCCACCCCCCCCCCCATAAATTTGTAAGAGGGGCTCTCCAATAAGTTGGTTCGATTTTTCCTTTTGACCGAAACAATGACCCATGGCCCCGATGTGCCCCAGCCAGCCTGAGGGGCCTTCTAAGGCCGACAGAAAGCCCTCCGTCGGCCTGAGAGGGACCCTCGGTAGGCCATGAGGGGCCTTCAGAAGGCCTGATACTTCAACATGGGCCTGTCCGTCGTTTTTTGTGACTATTTAGAGACCCTTCAAAATATAGTGGCCTATTTCCGAGGAGATACCATTTCGCGGCAATACATTTGTTTTTGTTTGGGGGGCTGCCTTTGGCCGTGGGAGGGGGTCGTTTTGCCAAGGGGGCCTTTGCTCCCATCCGAAAATACGATCCGCCGCCACTGGTACCACTCAGAATGGTGTATCAAAACCTAAGTAATACCGATATCAGTCACATTGGTATGGATTTTCTAGTCTGTTTATGTAAGGTTACACAATATGTGGGTTTACATCCTTGAAAAATACCAAAATATAGCTAACCTACAGCCTCTTATGTCGATAATGTTCGCATATGTTCTCAGCAAAGAACGCACAGATTTGGGTGTAAATTTTAAGCTTGAGGTATTCTAGGAAAATACTGCTATGTCGACCGATACAATTAGTGTTCAATTTGCATATACTACTTTAAATATTATCTCCATAAACGTGAGAATGTCAACTAGCACAAAAAGTTTCAGAAAGTAGCAAACCTGTGGCCACCAGGTAGAGTCATCCGGCGATTTTACCACTCCGTGACGTAGGCGCGTGACGTCACAGGTATTCACGGGCCCAAGGCGCCCTCGCCCGCAATGCTTTTTATGCGGTATAAATTTAGGTTCCTTTTCTAAGCCAGAGGGGATGAAGCACTGCAACACAAACCATTCGGTTGAGCAACTGTTTTTCTACTGACGAGCCAGCAATCGTGTTTTCCTCACTCTTACCACTGGCCGAGTGCAGCCTGCCAAAGCAAGTCTTGCAAATCGAAGCCAAGTTGCCAAGAACACTGCCAAGAACAGCCAAAAACACATTGATATGCTGGGCCTTTAGCTGCCTACTGAACACATTTCTCCAAGAAGGACTGCGCCAATAAAGTGCGCCACAGCTGATTCAGCTGTGACGTCAGTGGCAAGGGCGGATTCAGGATATTTAGGAGGGGTGGCCGCAGGCCAATTTAGGGGCGCCTTCCATGAATCTAGGTGCGACTTCCAAAGAAAGGGCGCCATCACTGACCGAAAGGGCGCCGTCACTGGCCGGAAGGGCGCCGTCAATGGCCGAAAGGGCGCCATCACTGGCCGGAAAGGCGCCGTCAACGGCCGTAAGGGCGCCGACACTGGCTGGAAGGGCGCCTCGGGTCAAAAGGACCAGGTCATGACCTGGTATGACCTGATACTTGGTAAGTTACTTTCAACAGGGCGTCCAAGCGGTCCATAGGGACGCCCAACGACAGACAGTGCGTGGGGCGCCCTTCTGGCGGGGGGGGGGGGGGGCGCGACCGCTGCGGCCACCCCCTGGATCCGCCCCTGGTCAGTGGTATTATTTGACCAATGCATTCTGAAGAAATGACCTCCCCTGGTACCAGCCCTTTCGACCACTTGTCAGCAAAAGTTTCATTGCGCCGCTTTTTTCACAACCTAAAGTACCTAACCAAGAACTATACATTTCACAAATATAAGACAATATTTGTGTTAAAAAATAAATCAAGCAATGTTAAAATGTTGAATTGAATTTTTTATCGTAATTTGTAATTGTATTTTCATTGTAAAAATCACAGTTTGCAAGGCAATGCTATGCTATTTAGAAAATCACATTGATATTTTTTTTAGATATGAACTTGTGACAAATACTGCGTGAATGTTTCGTTTGGGAAAAAACTGAGCGCCTGGGCCGTAGACATCTCTATGGCAGCATGCAACACTGGCTGTGTATACTGTCTGGTATTAACCCGCGCACTGCATGGGTTTGCGCCGAACACGAACTGCAGGGGGGTTGATTTCGGCCCCCCCCCTGAGATCTCGAAAACTCGCAACGTAGCGAAAAGCGGAAAAAGGCATGTGATAGCTTCATACATGTTCTATCGAAAGTATTTCATGTTTTTTTAAGTCAGGTCAAAATTGAGGTCACCAGAGGTCATCAAAGGTCAAATTTTCCAGTTTTTCCTGTTTTAGGACATCGCTTCAGAAATTCCCATATATCTCAGATACGATGATAGTTAAAAACAAACCGAAAAAATCAAACGCCAGCCAGTGAAATTTGCAATCGCTAAAGTGCTCTCAGATTTGATCTCAGGTCAATATTTGAGGCTCCAGAGGTCAAAAAGAAAAAAATGCTTTTTTTTTGCTAAATCGTTTTTTGCTATTAACATTTTACTTAATAAAGATAACGGAAAACTGTTTACGCCATTGTGTTTATCTTGTCAAGGCGCTTTGAATGATATATATGGTGACCTTGTTAAGTCAACTTAACGATTTGACCAAAGGTCAAGGTCAAGTGGTGACCCAAGTATGGCATGTTGCATATGGGAAGACGTGTCTCGACGAGACAAACACATTGATGTCTGTTTTACTTCTCTATCTTCATTATGTCGACAGTTATTGATAAAAAGGTGATGGTGACCTCGCATGACCTCAAATGACCCAATAGGGGTTACTGAACAAAACTTACACTTGGATCATCAAGAATATCCTATAATAACATGATCCAGAAGTAATTGGACTAGTACCATGCATATCCTTGAAATAGGAAGCATTTTTATATTTCCCCATTGACTTATCATGGGGAGGTTACGAAATTGACCTGACCTTAGGTCACCGATATCAAAATTCCGAGTTAAACGAATTGTAAGTACTGATGCCCTCATGACATCCTGTAAGTTTCAACCTGATCGGTGAAAACTCTGGCTTTGGCACAACTGCAAACATTTTTGGTGGTGGGGTCACTTGACCTGGTCTGGTGACCTGACCTGAGATGACCCGAGCATATTTTTTTCTCTCAAAGTGTGCGCAATTGATGTCCTAACAGGTGTATCAAAACCCGGCGGCGCTGCGCGCCGCCGTTTTTTCGCTATCTTTGAAAAACCTGAGGGGGGGGGGGGGGGGCGGAAATCAACCCCCCTGCAGTGCGCGGGTTAAGATCCTGGAGAGTCTTCTCAGGATTTTATAATTTCGATTTTTAATTCTGAATCTGACATGCAGGGTTGGCATTGGTCTTGTTACTAGTTTGGTTGGTTGTTAGGATATGTTGGGTAAATGTTAATATATGATTCATGATTGGGTTAGGACTTGGGCTAGTTTTGGTCAGGTTAGGTTAGGTTGGATCAGCTATGGTTCCAAAAACCTCTTCACCAGACTTGTAGTAATGTGAAGACAAAGTTCAGGTGATAAGGCCTTTGATTATACCTTGCGCAGCTCACCTGTTCCTTACGCCTTTGCCCATGCTTTGCAAATGTTAAATTATGTATCATGGTTGTGTTGTACTTCAAGTAAAATTTTGCCCAATGTTTTCCTTGTTTTCAATTATGTAACCATTGTTGTATATTTCGTGTACACATTCAATGGTAGTCACTTGTGTTTGTGTGACCGCGGATCTTGGTAAAACACGTCTTAGAATAGTTACGATTCTAAGAGGAACCAAGGACCTCTTTGAAAGACCAGATGGCCCTTGGACGTTCAAAAGAGCCCTGTGCATGTTATACAGGCTCCTGGCCAGACCGAAAGGGCCCCTGAGCGAGTCAGAGGGCCCCCTGAACACGTCGAATGGGCCCCTAGCAAGCACAGAGGGGCCCCAGGGCAGGTCGGAGGGCCTTCGGAGCATGTAGCAAGGCGACAAAGCAGCCAGAGCAGTCACTTGCCAGGTCGGAAGGGCCCCTTAGAAGGCTGGAGGGCCCCTGAAGAGACTAGAGGGCTCATGGAAAGTTAAAAGGGCCCCTGTGCAGATCAGAGGGGCCCCTGACCAGACCAAAAGGACCCTGGGCGCGTAAGAAGGGCCCCTGACCATGCATAATTGGCCCCTAGCCAGCACGGAGGAGCCCCAGGGCAGGTCGGAGGGCCCCTTTGAGCATGTCGGCAGGGCGACAAAGCAGCCAGTGCAGTCCCTGGCCAGGTCGTAAGGACCTCTGAACAGGCCGAATGGGCCTCTTGACACACAAGAGGGGCTTCTTGGAAGGTCAGAGAGGAGTCCCTGGTCAGACCGGAAGGGCCAAAAGCACGTAGAGATCCCAGATGAAGACTAAATACAAAGAGTACTTACTCCACAAGATAAATATTAAAATTGGAGCTTTCAGGTATATTGTAACACCCTTCGTCAGGGTGTTACACTATACCCCAAAGCTCTGATTTTAATTTGTCTTGTAGAGTAAGCCATCTTTGTATGTTATATATATCGCCCACTCCACATCATGTCTTTTCGCATCGCGGATCCCAGATGAGTCCCTGAACAGGTTGGACGGGCGTTGAAAAGGTCGGAGGGGCACCTAGTCGATCTGAAGGGACCCTGGGCCTTTCAACAGTAAGAATGCAGTTGTCCAAGGAATTCAACTCAAAATTTTCGCGCCGCTCCGGAGCGCAATTTAACTCGGAGCAATTTGTTTACCATCGGCGCAATTTGTTTAGGAGTTCAAGGTCTTGTGCTTCAAAAAATATTCCAAATTGGTATAGCTGATTCCAAATTGGTGTCGCTGGTCCCAAAGTTGATATGGCAATTTGCTAACTCCATCTCCTAAAATTTGGTATGGCCCATGCCATACCTGTCATACTGACTTTTCCATCCTTGTAACGTGCCTTTCATCCGTTTTGCTTGGCCTTTTCAACGCTTGGGAAGGGGGCCCTTTCAACGCTCGGGAAGGGGCCCTTTCGAGGCGCCGCACCCCCCTGGACGAAATTGTCCTATCATTACATCCATAAATCAGTATATAGTTCAAATAATCCAAAACACTTTAGAATAAGGCGTGGAAAATTAAGAGGAAAACTTGGGAAAAGAGTGGAAAAATAGTATCCATAAGGGGTCGTTTTCCACCCAAATTTCACAATGCTAGGACAGTGCCATATACTTCAGGGGGGGGAGGTAATTACTGAACTATTACCCAAAGTAAAAGGTCGGTGATTTTGACCATAAGCCCACCATTAGTTATTAGTTAATCCCTATAATATACCTACCAATCGATTGCAAATATCACATTTAGTAACTATATATGTCTTCCCAAAGACATTTTACTCGATAACTAATTCTAACTTCAATCACTATTATCTCGCCGCTTCCGTCGTCTCGCCCGTCACCAAACTTCGTTTACACGCCTGCTGACGACGACCGACAAGTATAGACGGCTTTCACGGCGGCCCGGCTATGACGTCACAAAACTTATTCTGCGTAAATAAGTTTTGTGACGTCATAGCCTAGCCGCCATGAACGCCGTCACACTCATCCTGGAAATATTGGTTTGTATGGACAAGAGTTCCTTGTTATTTCGTGGACGTGAACGCTTTCCCACATAGCTCATCACCACCTAACGGGATCTGTTACATATTACTACGACAAGTCAAGACAAGTCTGGGCCACACTCTGATGGTTGCAAAATGCAAAAAAACAACTCTTAAAATACAATAGAAGATTTTGAGATCATTCCATGGACACAGATCAAGCATATTTGGGAATGACATTCTCCAAAGATCTGCGCTTTCACGAACACATAAATGAAGTTTGTCACAAAATAAATAAAACTCTTGGCCCGCTATTCCCTATCGCCAAATACTTGCCACGGCCCATTCTCGACCAAGTGTACAAGACTTACGTCAGACCCCACTTTGACTACTGTGACACTATTTACGACGGACTCATAACTATACAGGACGCGACGAGACTAGAGACACTACAGAACAGAGCAGCCCGACTGACGACAGGAACCCTATTCAGGACACCTACGGACAAACTACAATCTGACTTAGGATGGGACAAACTAACAACCAGGCGACGTATTCACAGATTGACCCTCTATCACAAATTGCATGATCCCACGCATCACACACCTAACTACATTGTAGACATATTGCCGCGAACTCGTGCACAGGACACAAATCGAACACTACGAAACGCAACCACACATACACTAGGCTCGACCCATACTACCATGTACCAAAAATCATTTTTTATCACAACCGGAAAACACTGGAATCTTTTGTCTGACACCATGCGATGTCTTTCTTATGCTGCTTTCAAAAAGGAGATCACACAGCAGCTGGGACTGCCCTCTCCACCAAAGTTTTTTACTGAAGGATCTAAAAAAGGAAACAAAAAAGGAAACACAAGACTGAGGGCAGAAATGTCTCACCTAAACTCGCACCTATTTAAAGTCCATAGAGCTGACTCACCCGCATGCGCCTGCGGCCATCCAGACGAAAACAATAAACATTTCATTCTGCATTGTCCATACTACACACATCAAAGAAACATACTTTTTGACAGCATCTCTCACGCACTGGAAATTCCCTTCGCACAGATCTCACCAAACATACAACTTGACACACTGCTGCGCGGTACGGACCTGGGCGCCGGCTGCGGTGGGGTGATCGCCCGGCATTTCCAAACATACCTGTTTAACTCGCATCGTTTTGACCTAGTCTAACACCCCCACTTTGCCTGCGTGACCGGGGAGCGTGGTGGTTCCTTGGGGCGCGCGGGCGGTTAGCCGGCGCACTGTTTTGCCTGCACTGGTCGACTTCGTGGCGGTGGAACAGGATGACGTATTTGATTTGTTTATTAACAGAGCAGTGTCATGATTCAAGCACGATAGTGCTTTTGCACTGTTACTGACATATTTTTGCTTTATTTTGTATGTTTTAACAGCAATAAACTGATGATGACAAGCGCCCAATTCATGGACAAGTGGGCGGGGCTTAGCTTGTCCACGAATTGGGCGCTTGTGCATGTATATTGGCTTATGGCTTATGACGTTATTTATATTGGCTTATGACGTTAACATTATTGCCCTACCTTGATTACATACAAAATTATGATCGAAAAACTGTTTTGCCAAGAATAGCCTGTTTGACCTTGGATTACCTATGGTCGCTGGAGCCTTAACTATTGACCTGAGCTTAAATTTGAAGACACCATAGCGATTGCATTTTTCAGGAACTTTCGATTGTTTTTCGTTTATCTATCATAGTTCCTGAGATATTTGTGGGTTTTTGGAGCAAAATCCTTAAGTTGGAAAATTTGGCCTTTGATTAACTCAATATTGACCGATAACAAAAATGCATGATGGTTTCGATATATTTTTGACGAACTATCGAATGGTGATTTTGGATTCCACCTACGTAGGAGCCGAGTTAGAAGGGAGTTCGCCTTCCTCCCCCCCCCCCCCCCCCCCGGCACTGCGCGGGAAATCCCGATCCCGATACGGTGCGGGTCAATAGGCGCCCAGGGCACCTGATATAATTTATGCTCACGGGTAACCATCCACTAGTAAGAATCTACCTTTGTTTGCATTACATGCCCGGGATTATTGACCGGCCGGGGCCGCAAAATATCGAATCTGCTAAATATTGAAGATGAAAAAATACCAAGTGGTAAAATTAGGAAAGGGGTGTAAATCCCAAACCAATGTTCTATTTGGACGCAGCATGCGCCGATCGAAAAGTATTAACGATCTGAATCTAACGAATGCTTAACATTTTGATTTTTCCTGCGAATATTTTTTTCTTTGCAGGATTACCCTGCACGCTTCTCCAAGGTCCTGCAAGATTTTGATACGCCTTTCGTACACGAATTTGTGATGGATAGTCCTACATGATCCTGCAGGATGGCTTGCACATAATCGCAAAAGTATCCTACATAGTCCTACACGCAACGTTAAAACACATCAAAATGTGTTTGTAATTAAAGGTGTTTCTTGTAGGATCTTGTCGGATCTACTGTAGGATCTAGCAAGATGTCCTGGAGGATCTAGCGGGATGTCCTGCAGGATATAGCAGCGTGTTCTGCAGGTCCGTGCAGGATAGATGCGTTGTGTCCTACATATCGGATTTCCGTCGGATTTCAACCTACCCCCACCCTTCAGGCTGCGAAGACCAGGCGGGCCAGGGCAGGGTAAGGTAGTGCTGGGCAAGGCAGGCGGGCAGGGAAGGCAGCACAGGGCAAGGTTAACAGAGAAGAGTAGGGTAGGGCGGGGAGCTCAGGGTGGTTAGCCACAAATTCTAGTTGTTGATTGTCGAGGTGAGGGCCTGGGTGAGTCACGAGATATTTACGAAGGAACATCCCTGCAGACAGTGCACACTCACGATATAATGCATTAAACGTATATTCAGTGTCTGCGAGTGAGAGGTCAGATCGCAGCTGCCGCTGTCATGTCGCACCCGGCGCTACAAGGTCGCAGCCACCGCTGCCAGGTCCGCCTGCCGCTGCCAGGTCCGCCTGCCGCTGCCAGGTCCGCCTGTCGCTGCCAAATCCGCCTGTCGCTGCCAGATCCGCCTGTCGCTGCCAGGTCCGCCTGCCGCTGCCAAGTCCGCCTGCCGCTGCCAGGTCCCCCGTCATCAGAATCGCTCAAGGTGATCTATGAGCTCTGAAAGCATATATGTCACAGCACAGTCACATTTACCGTTCACAGGCAGATTGGTTAGATACACATCTTTGAAATTCAGCGAGGTTTCAATAATCACTTTGCATCGTTCAGAACGGCTCACAACACTTCAAAGTGAGCAAAAAGTATAATATTTTTTAAGGACACACCCTGTTAACAGCTAAGGTGGTAGTTATTTTCTTTCAAACAAGTAATGTCGATATGACAATGTCAATCATATTTCCGTCATCGATAACGCATGTATTAGATAAAGCTATTGCAGGTAACAATCAAAATCATAAATAATCGTCCATCGACGAATTTGCCGTCGTGACACATTTCCGTCGTTACAGTCAAAAACACATTGAGTTGTCAACCCAATACTTTTAGTAGAAGAATACTATGTGTTGACACAGGTCAACAACATCCACATTACCTTCGACGTTTATATATTGAAGAGTTCTGTCTGCGTACTCGTGGATTCGCCCCTGCTCGGAGGCCAGTAACAGCTGGCTGGCCTTCGCCACCTGCAGCAGCTCGCTGGGCAGCCGATAGAACGACTGGTGGACGTTTATGTTGTGCCTAAGGTGGTTGGCCACCCACTCTAGTTGTTGGTCATCAAGGTGTAGGACTTGGGTGATAGCGACAGACTTGACAGACAGACTTTGGTGTAGGACTTGGGTGACTTAGTCGCAGCCACGGGTGAAGCTGTCCTGCTGCCGCCTTTCATCAGCCATTGACGACGATCCTGTGGGAGAGCACGGGTCAAAAATACGGTCAGGGCAACACGGTCTGGCGTGATTACGGTCTGGCGTCGCTGGTGTTTCCCATATACCACGGAAGGCCGAACGAGCGCTTCACGCTCGCTCGTCCTTCCGTGGTATATGGGAAAAATCTGAATATGAGTGGCCCGGCCCGTGGCGATGCTTTTGAGAATCTCATATATCTGCAACCGCACGTCCGATTGACAAGCGGGCTCCTTTGCTGAACAGCCCCATCCAACCTACCCTGTTTGAGACCAGTTCCGACTCACGTGGGTGACTACCGCTGCGCGTGGCGCGTGCACGTGAGGGTTGTTGAAAGGAGTTGTTTTTTTCTCTCGCAAAAACTCCGCAACGTCTGGGAAGATTGTGAGCAAATTTGGTGTGTAGTTAGGGACCCATCAGCCGCCACTTTCCCACAAGTCGGGGGTGGGGTGCGTCTGCTTGTGCGCACGTGCACACCCCTATTCTATATCTCAGGAACGGCTATGCCGATTGTGTTGAATTTTGGTGTGTGGTTGGGGACCTCTCAGCCGCCACTTTCCCATAAGTCAGGGTGGGGTGCCTCTGCACGTGCGCAAGTGCGCAACCTTTTGTGTACCTCAGAAACTACTTCCCCGATCGAGTTGAAATTCGCCATACATTTATTTCGCGCTCGCTCGTTCATCGCCAACTTCGGCGCCATACTGGTAATATGGAGCATATAGGCTTAGCCTCGTCCAGGGCGACACCGCTGGGCGACGCGCTCCTCAGACGGCGGAGCTGAACGGACCCTCCTCTGTACCGGGGAGGCTGGACAGACCCTCCTCTGTACCGGGGAGGCTGGACGGATCCTCCTCTGTATCGGGGAGGCTGGACGTACCCTCCTCTGTACCGGGGAGGCTGGACGGACCCTCCTCTGTGCCGGGCAGGCTGGACAGGCCAACCCTCCTCCGTGCTGGAGAGGCTGGACGGACCCTCCTCTGTACCGAGAAGACTGGCCGGCCCCTCCTCTGTATGTACTGAGAAGGCTGGACTGACCCTCCTTTGTGCCGGGGAGGCTGGACGGATCCTCCTCTGTACTGAGGAGGCTGGACGGACCCTCCTCTGTGCCGGGGAGGCTGGACAGGCCAACCCTCCTCTGTGCTGGAGAGGCTGGACGGACCTTCCTCTGTACAGGAGAGGCTGAACAAACTTTCCTCTGTGCCGGGGAGGCTGGACGGACCCTCCTCTGTACCGGGGAGGCTGGACGGACCCTCCTCTGTACCGGGGAGGCTGGACGGACCCTCCTCTGTACCAGGGATGCTGGACGGACCCTCCTCTGTGCTGGAGAGGCTGGACGGACCCTCCTCTGTACCGGGAAGACTGGCCGGCCCCTCCTCTGTATGTACTGAGAAGGCTGGACTGACCCTCCTCTGTGCCGGGGAGGCTGGACGGATCCTCCTCTGTGCCGGGGAGGCTCGACGGACCCACTTCTGTACCGGGGAGGCTGGACGGACCCTCCTCTGTACCGCGGAGGCTGGACGGAACCTTCTCTGTATCGGGGCGGCTGGACGGACCCTCCTCTGTGATGGGAACAATGGACGGACCCTTCTCTGAACCGGGGAGGCTGTACAAACCCTTCTCTGTACCGGGGAGCTGGACCCACCCTCCTCTGTACCGGAGAGGCTGGACGGACCCTCCTCTGTGCCGGGGAGGCTAGACGGACCCTCCTCTGTACCGCGGAGGCTGGACGGACACTCATATGTGCCTGGGAGGCTGGACCCACCCTCTTCTGTGCTGGAGAGGCTGGGCAGACCCTCCTCTGTACCGCGGAGGCTGGACGGACCCTCCTCTGTACCGCGGAGGCTGGACGGAACCTTCTCTGTATCGGGGCGGCTGGACGGACCCTCCTCTGTGATGGGAACAATGGACGGACCCTTCTCTGAACCGGGGAGGCTGTACAAACCCTTCTCTGTACCGGGGAGCTGGACCCACCCTCCTCTGTACCGGAGAGGCTGGACGGACCCTCCTCTGTGCCGGGGAGGCTGGACGGACCCTCTTCTGTACCGGGACGCTGGACGGACCCTCCTATGTGCCGGGGAGGATGGACCCACCCTTCTCTGTGCTGCAAAAGCTGGACGGACCCTCCTCTGTACGGGAACGTTGGACGGACCCTCCTATGTGCCGGGGAGGATGGACGGACCCTCTCTGTATCGGGGAAGCTGGACAGACCCTCCTATGTGCCGTGGAGGCTGGACGGATCATTCTCTTTACAGGGGAGACTGGACGGACCCTCTTCTGTGCCGGGCAGGCTAGACGGACCCTCCTCTGTATATGTGCGGCTCGACGGACCCTCTTCTGTATCGCAGAGGCTGGACGAAACCTCCTCTGTGCCGGGGAGGCTGGACGGGCCCTCCTCTGTACCCTTTCTGAGAGGTTGGACCTACCCTCCTCTGTACTGGAGAGCCTGGACGGACCCTCCTCTGTACCCAGGAGGCTTGACGGACCCTCCTCTGTGCCGGTGACACTGGACGGACCCTCCTCTGTACCGGGGAGGCTGGACGGACCCTTCTCTGTACCAGGGAGGCTGGACCCACCCTCCCCTGTGCTGGAGAGGCTGGACCGACCTTCCTCTGTACCGGGGAGGCTGGACGGACCCTCCTCTGTACCAAGGAGGCTGGACGGACCCTCCTCTGTACCGGGGAGGCTGGACGGACCCTCCTCTGTGCCGGGAACACTGGACGGACCCTTCTCTGAACCGGGGAGGCTGTACAAACCCTTCTCTGTACCGAGGGGCTGGACCCACCCTCCTCCGTGCTGGAGAGGCTGGTCGGACCCTCCTCTGTACCGGGGAGGCTGGACGGACCCTCCTCTGTACCGGGGAGGTTGTACGGACCCCCCTCTATACCGGGGAGGCAGGACAGACCCTCCTATGTGCCGGGGAAGCTGGACGGTCCTCTATACCGGGGAGGCTGGACGGGCCCACTCTGTACCGGGGAGGCTGGACAGACCCTCCCCTGTACCGGGGAGGCTAGACACACTTTCCTCCGTGCCGGGGAGGCTGAACGGACCCTCCTCTGTACCAGGGAGGCTGAACGGATCCTCTTCTGTGCCACAGAAGCTGGACAGACCCTCCTCTGTTCCCGGAAGACTGGACGGACCCTCCTCTGTGCCAGTGGGGCTGGACATCCCCTCCTCTGTACGGGGAACGCTCGACGGACCCTCTTATGTGCCGGGAGGGAGAGAGGGGGAGGGATGGGAAGGTCCTCCTCTATACCGAGAGGCTGGACGGACCCTCTCTATACTGGGGAGGCTGGACGGACCCTCTTCTGCGCCGGGGTGGCTGGACTGACCCTCCTCTATGCTGGTGAGGATGGGCGGACCCTCCTCTGTACCGGGGACTGGACGGACTCTCCTCTGTGCGAAAGATGCTGGACGGACACTCCTCTGTGCCGGGGAGGCTGGACGGACCCTTCTTTTTACCGGAGAGACTGGTCGGACCCTCCTCTGTGCCGGGGAGGCTCGCCGGACACTAATCTGTGCCGAGAGGACTGGGCGGACCCTCCTCTGTACTGAGGAGGCTGGACAGACCCTCCTCTAGGCATGGGAGACTGAACGGACCCTCCTCTGTACCGGGGAGGCTGGACGGACCCTCCTCTGTATCGGGGAGGCTGGACTGACCGTCCAGCCTCCCCGGGAGAAAGTCTGTCCAGCCTCCCCGGTACAGAGGAGGGTCCGTCCAGCATCCCCAGTACAGAGGAGGGTCCGTCCAGTCTCTCCGGTACAGCGGAGGGTCTGTCCAGTCTCCTCAGTACAGAGGAGGGTTCGTCCAGTCTCCCCGGCACAGGGGAGGGTCCGTCCTGCCTCCCGGTACAGAGGAGGGTCCGTTCAGCCTCTCAAGCACAGAGGAGGGTCCGTCCAGTCTCCCCGGTAAATAGGAGGGTCTGTCCAGTCTGTCCTTCCAGCCTCCCCTGTGCCGGGGAGGCTGAACGGACCCTCCTGTGTGCCAGAGAGGCTGGGCGGACCCTCTTCTGTACCGGGGAGGCTGGACGGACCCTCATATGTTCTGGGGAGGCTGGACGGATCCTCCTCTGTCCTGGAGAGGCTGGACGGACCCTCCTCTGTACCGGGGTGGCTGGCCTGAGACTCCTCTGCACTGAGGGGGCTGGACGGACCCTCCTCTGTGCAGGGGAGGCTGGACGGACCCTACTCAGTACTGGGAGGCTGGACGGACCCTCCTCTGTACCGGGGAGGCTGGAAGAACCCTCCTGTGTGCCAGAGAGGCTGGACGGACCCTCATATGTGCTGGAGAGGCTGGACGGATCCTGCTCTGTACCAGGGAGAGGCTGGACGGACCCTCCTCTATACTGGAGAGACTGGACGGACCCTCTTCTGCGCCGGGGAGGCTGGACGGACCCACCCTCCTCTGTCCTGGAGAGGCTAGACGGACGCTCCTCTGTACCGGTGAGGCTGGACGGACCCTCCTCTGTACCGGGGAGGCTGGACGGACCCTCCTCTGTGCCGGGGAGGCTGGGCGGACCCTCTTCTGTGCCGGGGAGACTGGACGGACCCTCCTCTGTGCCGGGGAGGCTGGACGGACCCTCCTCTGTACCGGGGAAGCTGGACGGACCCTCCGCTGATACCGGGAGGCTGGACTAACTCTTTTTGTTTCTAACCTGCATATAATTGAATTTGTAGGTAAATTGCGCTGCGGAGCGATGCGAAAATTGAGCTTTGTTCCCTGGACAACTGCATTCTTGCTGTTGAAAGGCCCAGGCCATGGACATATTTCAACATGTCAACAAGTCATTGCTCGTCTTAAAGACGTGCAATGTCATGACCTGTTACCGAATGCTTTTTAATCGCTGACGAAGGGTGTTACAATATACCCGAAAGCTCCGATTTTAATATTTTTCTTGTGGGGTAAGTCCTTTTTGTATTTAATCTTCTTCTGGGATCTCAACGTGCTTTGGGCCATTGCGGTCTGATCAGGGACTTCTCTGACCTTCCAAGAAGCCTCTCTTGTGTGTCAAAAGGCCCATTCGGCCTGTCCAGAGGGCCTTCCGACCTGGCCAGGGATATTGCGCTGGCTGCTTTGCGCCCTGCCAACATGTTCAGCTCTCCCCCCCCCCCCCCTCCCCTGACCTGCCCAGGGTCTCCTCCAGTCTGGCTAGGAACTCATCCGGCATGTTCAAGGGTCCTTTCGACCGGCCCAGGGACCCTTCCGGTCTAGCCAGGGCCCCTGACTTGCCCAAGAGCACCTCCGATCTGCCCAGCGACTCTTCTGGTCGGACTGTGCTGGCTGCTTTGTCGCCCTGCCGACATGCTCAATGGGCCCTCCAACCAGCCCTGGTGCCCCTCCGTGCTGGCTAGACGCCAATTCGGCATGTTCAGGGGCCCTAATTACCCGCCCAGGGACCCTTTTGGTCTGATCAGGGGCCCCTCTTATCTGCACAGGGGCCCTTGACTTTACAGGGGCCCTCTGGTCTGTCCAGGGGCCACCAGCCTTCTAAGGGGGCCCTTCAGACCTGACAAGGGACTGCCCTCGCTGCTTTGTCGCCTTTCGGCATGCTCTGAGGGCCCTCCGACCTGCCATGGGCCCCTCCGTGCTGACTAGGGGCCCATTCGACATGTTCAGGGGTCTTTTATGGCCCACCTAGGGGCCCTTTCGGTCTGGTCACGGGCCCTCTGACCTATCCAGGGGCCTCCCAGCCTGTTCAGGGGGCCTCATGACCTGGCAAGGGACTGCGCTGGATGTTTTGTCGCCTTGCCGACATGCTCAGGGACCTTTCGACCTGCCCAGGAGCACATCTGTGCTGGCTAGGGGCCATTTTACGTGTGCAGGGGCCCGCAGACCCGCTCAGGGGCCCTTTCGGTCTGGGCAGGGCCCCTCTGACATGCACAGGGCTCTTTTGAACGTCCAAGAGGCCCTCTGGTCTTTCAGAAACGAGCTGCAAGCGACGAAAAGGGACCCCTGGCCTCTGGAGGGGGGGGGGGGGGGGGCGCCGCCGCCCTTGGCTACGTGCCTGCCCCAGAGGTCACCAAAGGTCATGAGGACATTTTTTCAAAAAGTTTTCATAAATAGTTTTCATAAATAATTTTGTGTTGGTTAGACATATAGCAATACTTTTAAAGGGAATGTTTCACCTTTCTGAAAGTTGTCAAATATACGCTAGATGTAGTCGCAAATATGAAGGTAAGTGCTGCTGAAAACGATGATGATATATGTATCTCTCGAAAACCTCTCTCTTTCTCTTCTCTAGTCACCTAACTTTATACAAATTGAGGTTTTAAATTTGGGATGATGACGTCATTATTGAGCTTTAGACCGCCGCAGATTGGCTGACAAAAGTAAGATTGGCTGACAAAGTGACTGTCAGCCAATCAGCGGCGGTACTAGCCTAGTCCTCCTTTTGCAAATGAGAAATTAAATTGCTTAAAAACGGCTAATTTTTGGGGAAAATGACCTTAGTATTTTCGACATTTCAATAATGGCTATCCCAGTTCAAAACCAATACAAAGGTGAAACATTCCCTTTAAAAGGAGATAATCACCTTTTCCACAAAAATGAATTTAGCACCTGAAATCGATAGACGAGGCCAAAATATGATGTAAATTCATCACATTTTGCATATAAACATTCCTACGAAAGACATTGACAGTTTCCTACTGATACGCGATCCACGCTTATATCGGTCGGTTCTCAGCAAGTACTCGATTACGAATTCAGTAAATTAGCCTCCCTACGCATTGTTATTTATCATGAAGGTATGCAATATGTTTCCTGCACTCTATCTTTTGCAAATTTGTGCCAAACAAATTATGAACAATCAACAATCATTTGAAAAAGTGCATTGAAATCGGCAGTTTATCTTGGCACCGGCTGGCCGGTGCCAAGCTAAACCACGGCGACATATTTAGGGTCGGCGATTTGTTTACAAGTGCCCATTCAACAACGTTGAACAGATTGATGCAAAAGCGCCATATGTTGCGCTTTCCAATAGTGGAGGGCAAATACCGATCATTAATTTTCCCAACCTTCCAACTTTGAATTAGGGAATAATTTTATTGAATTCTTAAATTTAGATCACAACATTTGAATACCATAACGTTAGCCAAATATGTTGTTGCTAACAAAATCAAAAAGGTGATTATCTCCCTTTAACACCATCGTGTTTATCTCGTAAAGGCGCTTCGAAACAACATATTAATGGTGACCTGGTTAAGTCAACTTCAATATTTGACCTCAGGTCAAGGTCGTTTGGTGACCCAGGTAGGTCAGGTTGCATATGAGGCGACGTGACTCGACGAGACAAACACAGTGGTGTCATTTGCACGTGTCTTTATTCTATCAAGAGTTATTGAGAAACAGGTGCTGGTGACATGAGATAACCTCAGCCGACCTTGCAGAGGTCACTGAGCAACAATTGCATATGGATCATCAATAATGAGCTAAAATAGCATGATTATGAAATAATTGGCTTGATCCAATGCATATTCTCTGAAAAGGAAGCATTTGTATATTTTCCCAAATTGATTTATAATGAAGAGGTCACGAAATAGACCTGACCTTAGCTCACCGATGCAAAACAAATATGAGATGAACAAATTGTAGGTACTTATGACCTTATGAAATCCTGCAACTTTCAAATTTATCGGACAAACACGGTGGCTTTGGCACGACCATACAATTTTGGAGGTAAGGTCACTTGACGTGACCTGGTGACTTGACTTGAAACGACCTGAAGTTAAAACTTTTTCACAATGTGGGTAATTGATGCACACATAGCCGTGTTAAATTTGCTTCGGGGCCCACCCTCAGGCTGGCTGGGGGCCCCGCCCAACCTGGGCCCCCAGGAGGTGCCACCAGCCAGCCTGAGGGGCCCTCCAAGGCCGACAGAAGTCCCTCAGTCGGCCTGAGGTGGCCCTCGGTAGGCCTGAGTGGCCCCCATTCGGCCTGACGGGGGTTACTAGGTAGGCCTGAGGGGGCCCTCGGAAGGCCTGATACTTCAACATGGGCCTGTCCGACGTTTGTTTTACGACCATTTAGAGGCCTAGCAAAATATAGTGGCCTAAATCCGAGGAGATCTGGTGGGGGCTTCACTTTGACCATCCCTGAGATTTCTAGAAAATACCGAGGAAACAGCGGTGCACAGCAAATTTGGCACGGCTATGCTATGTGTGCATCAATTACTCACATTGTGAAAAAGTTTTAACTTCAGGTCGTCTCAAGTCAGGTCACCAGGTCACATCAAGTGACTTTACCTCCACAAATGTTTATGGTCTTGCCCAACCCCCAACTGAATAGGAACCTACGCCCCTGATCATAAATACCTACAATTCGTTTATCTCAGATTTGGTTTTGTATCGGTGACCTAAGGTCAGGTCAATTTCGTGACATCTCCATTATAAGTCATAATCATAAATATAAACATAAATAGTCATAATAAATTTGGGAAAATATAAAAATGCTTCCCTTTCAAAGAATACGCATTGGATCTGGACAATTGTGTCAGAATCATGTTATTTTGGCTCATTACTCATGAACCAGGTGCAATTGTTGCTCAGTGACCTCTGCAAGGTCGGCTGAGTCGGCAAGGTCGGCTCAGGTCACCAGCACCCTTTTGCCAATAACTCTTGATAGCATAAAGATGGACGTGTAAATGACACTACTGTGTTTTTCTCGTCGAGTCGCGTCGCCCCATATGCAACATGACCTACCTGGGTCACCAAATGACCTTGACATGAGGTCAAATTTTGAAATTGACCTAGCCAGGTCACCATTAAAGGAAATAGTTCACCTTTGATTTTTTTTTACCAAACACGATTTTATTATATTTTTTAATACAATTTATTTGTATATTGCAAAAATGGCCATATATGGCGCCGATTCAGGACATAAGGTCGTAAATTTGTATTGTTTATCAAAACTATATGCATACTCTCTGAGTCAGAGTCCTGACGTCACGCGAATGTAAAAAATGGTTCAGCCAATCAGATTCGAAAGTAGTCGCATAAGGATAGACTCGCATTGGAGATGTGCCAACCGGCGGCCGGCGTTCGCTTGCTAGCACAAGCTGCAAGCTGG